>JASDQU010243602.1:0-10176 GCA_032191745.1 Picea mariana
CAGCGTGCAAAAGAGACATGATTAACTAACTCTATTTTGTATTCTCAGACGTGGCACAAATCTCGACAGTTTTGATAATGTAAAATAGGTTGGTTGGCCAAATAGTGTAGACAGTGTATATTTTACATAATTTGAGCTCGATTGAAATCTAATGTAAAAGTATTGAAACTTTGATGAAAGGATTCTGGTTGTAGCGGTTGGATGTATTGTTTCTTTTCTTTGTGTATGTATTTCTTATGTTTTGTGTCCATATATTTTCCTGCCTTGATTCAGAATGTATTTTCGTTCCTGGGATTTGCTGCGTAGCGCCCATTGTTCGCGCCATTCAGACAAACCATATTTCCTCCAAGTTAACTCCGAATTCATCCTTAGTGGTGCTTCGAGTTGCTTTGTGTATTTTCCTCCCCGAAACTTTGCAATTTAACTCATCGTGGGTCGACGACGGAGGCGCAGAGGGTGATGTGCTCTATCGGTAAATTCAAACGGTCCTTTTGAAAATCCTCCGACACTGATTGATTTCATCATACAACACTGATGTGGTGAGACTAGCTTGAGACACGTGGCAAAGAAGACCGGTGACTAAACTTGCGAGTATTAGTCGGAGTCGGGACTTTCTTCAAGTTGTGTGGTCTTAAACTAAGACTGGGATCGCCGGTGTTGAAAAGGCATCGGGGATAAACCTATCATGCATTTCTTTGAATTAGCTTCTTCTAAAACTCCCGATGTCGAAATGCTTCGGGAATCGCTGACCGGGAAAACGTTTAAGCATGGTCAAAAAGTTTGTCACGATTCGATTTTCGCCGATTCTGACAAGCGCGTCGGGTGTCGGCTATTGGCGATATCTGTATGTGATACTTGTTGTGAAACAAAAATTTCATTTCACCGATACCAATGAATATCGACGCTCAACGATTGAGGCTTTCCGATTGTCTCTTTTTACCTTTCAATTCCTTTCGATGCCAAATCTTAAGCGCATCGGGTGAGGTGTTTTGATTGTTGATTTTTAAAAGTTAAGCCTGTTAAGTTATGGGTTTTCATAGATTCAAGCAAACTTTCAAAGACTTAATGAAAGTCAAGATGATAAGCAAAGGCAACATTTTTCACAATTGACTCGAATTAGACAATGCAAAAGATCAAGTGGTACCCAAAAAGTAAAATTGGACATAGGATTTTAGGGTGTGTTGAGTGCTCCACAATACAGTGCGACGATCTCTGTAAATTTGAAAAATTTGGAAGAAAGACAAAAAATATGAAGGAACTTCTAAACCCAGTGAGTCTAGATGGATCAACCACAGACTCAGAGAATGAAATTTATCAGAGGAAGGCAGGCTAAAGGAAAATGGGAAGAAAAAAATCAAAAGAAGGTTGTATCCTAGTATGGTCGCCAATTTTGTTATGGGACTTATCTGTAAATGCGGACATAAACAAATCTCCCTAGATCCACCTAGATCTAGAACAAAACAAAACAAAATATGACGCTTTCCCTTAGTTCTAATCATTGAGTTTATTATCTAACAAGAGATGGGCAACATACTATTTAAATATCGCTTCCTCTTGCCGTTGTCATCCTAGATCCACTCCAGTGCTCGTGCGATGTTGAATTTGCAAGGGAACACAAGCCAACCAAAGTGAAAGCAATATAATATACTCAACGAGAACTTATGCACGTGATCAAGGAATCATACAATAAAACAAAGCAAGTTTTATGGGAAAGAAACATATCATTGTATCGTATTAAAATGAAAGTGGAGATTACAACCAAAGCCTTGATGTTGCAAGGTCCCCTTCCGATGACCCTTTGCTCCAACACACACACTTGCTCCAATCGTTGAATAAAGAAGATCCACAATGACTTAAACTGAAATGAAGCTCTCAAGTATGAACTGAAGTAGAATTCCTCATCCAATTCTTAGCCTATTCAATATTAATCTTGCTTGAATCAACCTTCATTAACCTTAGCCTTTCCATGATAAATCCCTCTTTATATAGGGGAAAGAGAGATGGTTGAAGAGATTAGGATGATCCCACCAAATCAGAGAAGCGAGTAGGATCCCAACCATATGGATGCCACCTCATCTTCTAGAAGATCCCCTTCTAGAACTTTCGTGAAGTTCGACCTTTTCTTAGCCTTTTGAAATCGTCACACCCTAGATCTAGAGCAGCCCGCAGAGACGTCACATGCCAGTTGTATAACAGAGGGAGACAACCAGGCATCGTCGCACCCTGCCTATGAAGCAGCCTGCGATGACCTTCCTTAACAAGGTTTTTGAGAAGAGAAAGTCAGTCACTTTCCTCATGAAGAAAGGCTCTTTTGGGAACATAAACACATGTTGTCAATGGATCACTAAGATGACCAAAATAATGTGTAACACTTGATATTTCATTTGATGAAGTCATCCAAGTCTTCAATGCTCCTACACACGAAGAAGTGAATACAATAAGTTATTTCCCTTTCCAAGAGTTTGAAGATCTTTATTTTGTGATTTGGAAAGTGAAGAACGGTTAGAGGAGCCCTTGGATGTTTTAAGCCCTTCGTGTTATGATAAAGGTAATGACATGGTTGATAATATTGATGAGTTCATACAAGTTGGAAAATGTAAATGGGATGTGATTGGGTATGATGGGGATCCCGTTTATGACTTTGAGGGTTATTTCCATTTATTTCCTTCACAAACATCATATGATATTGCTATTGATTCTGACATATGGAAGCAAGGAAATGGTATAATTAAATATGTTTTCCAGGCACCCAAGGGTGACCTAGTTCTATGTTCTCCTGATGGTTTTCGGTCATACCTTGAGGATTTTGATGAGTATTTCTTTGATGACTTGAATTTATTCTATGAGGAAGATTATCAACCACCGTTGTGCTTAGATATTGATAAAGGTGAGGACATTTCTTGCCTAAAACAGGGTACTTGTGACAAGGTTTTCCAGCTCCCTTCGACTACTTTACCTCACTATGTCACTAAGGGTGGAGTTGGGAAACATGTCCCTTGTATTGATTTTTCTCTGGGGAAAATCCTTCTTTTAGAATTCAAGGGTAGGTTGAATACCTTAAGAAGAAGTTTGTTATCTCAGTCTTTCAGCTTTCCCTTAAAAAATTGTCAATCATCCTCTAGGTTCTTTCTAGTCCCTTCCCATACCTCAGGATGTGATGACGTCCAAGGTAGCAAACCTTCAGACTCTTTGAGTCAATCTTTTGAGCCTTTGATTTTTCACTATCCCTTTATGAGATGGATTGAGCACTTTCCTAGAAGTGTAACTTGGCATAATTATGTCCCTCCCTCCTGCCTCCATCAGCTAGACTTTACGATTTCCTATGATATGATGCATGCTCTATCTCATGTTATTTTTGTGCTTGACTTGTCATTGTTTTGGTTTATGATGAAGCACATAGTCAGGTATTATGATGTATTGCTAGGATGGTTTCACTGGTTATTTGACTACACCTAGCATTCAACCAACAAGTAAGCACATGTAAGTTAGAATAGGTAGGCATTTTTCATCCATTGTATATACCATTCCATATCATGTTAGCATATTTGTAGTTGAATTTTAATATTGTCTTGACTTGTCTTCATTATGTATATATGTATGCTCATAATTATATGCTAGACTAGAGATGATTTTATTTGTTTATTTTATCATATATGGACGAGGGGTGATATCACCACCCTAGGTATTACTAATATCCTTTGTTGATATTTAGAAGGCACATGTCATACCAGATATGTTGAGGTTCTCATGCGCTCTATGGTGAGCACATGTCCTCGAGTTGGAGCCAGATGTTATCCCCTAGCCTAGGGATAACTAAGGAGATCACATCTCGAGGCCCATAGGTTCTAGACATGGAGTATCGAGAGCCACATGAGTTGAGCATGGCCCCATAGGGCCCCTCTTTTCTTCACTGCAATCCACTTATCACCAACAACAATATCCATCACACCATCCTAGTCCTGAAGTAGCGGTGAGTCTTGCCCCATGAGGTAATGAGTCCGGGTATCATGGTATGTATCACTCTGATTTTTGAAGCACTTGAATATGTTGTATTAAATCCTTCTTCATTTCACGGAGTTTTCTTGGAAATTATTCTCTTTTCCTCGTTCATACCTGGAAGGGTGACATGGTTCCCTAGTAAATTGATTTCCCTTTAGGATGGGTTTCTACTAGGTGGATCTGAGAAAATTCATCATCCATTCCCTCCATACTTACCACTTTCCATCTTTATTCCTTTCATCTCCCCTATCCTTGTTTGGGCATTGGGATTGGCTACACTAGGAAGGGTTGTACCTTACCTCGTGGGAAGAAGGGGCTAAAGGCCCAGAGGGTAAAATTAGCTGGCAAGAGTTAAAATCCAATGTTGAAACCTTTGAGATGCTTTGCCCAGGGATCCCTGAGAAAGCAGTGAAAATATTCTTAGTAAGAAAGGGGGACCCAAAAGATAACATAAACACTCAAGGTACTGGTTGATGGACAGTGGGTCTCATCACGAGCCGACCTATTATGACCATGGGCATGTAGCAGTATGACACTACCACCTATCTAGTCACCAAGCCACGGTATTGGGTCTTGGTGGCATAGCCAAGAAAAAGGGGGTCTCATCACGAGCTATCCTTCTCATTTCTGTGAAATGTTTGTGGATAATGTTGTTACCTCTAGTCATCAAGCCAGGATAGTGGCCCTCAACTATTTCCTTAAAGCACAAGTGAAAAAGATCAAAAGAAATAAAGCTAAGAGTAAAAGGCAATGAATGGGATAGGAAACAATTTCATTTATGACAAGGTGCAACTCGCCCTCTACAAAGGCACCCACAGGTAAGACTTTACATTTCCATGTTATTACATGCACCCCATGCCCAAATATTTACCCCATGCCACATCAACACTTACATGAATTTGACTAGATCCCACCTGGGAAACACCCCAAACTTAAGAGAGGTAATCCCAATAGGACATCCCGAGACCTTCTCCAAAACTAACTTGTCAAATTGCATAACGTCTTTGAGCATTTTTCTGGTTTAAGGGGGGTTTGATGCACATGTTTCGGTAATTTAATTATTGGATGTGATTTACATGCTATGATCCTTGTGACTTATGAACCCCCTAGAGGGTGTACTTGTTGTTGTTGTAGGACCTTGCTTGGTGGACAGGTACACATGAGGGAATGATTATCTCAGACCTTCATGGGGGCTTAAAGCCCACAGATGGATGTTGAAACCCCAACCAGGGGTAAGAAGAGATTGAAAACTTGCACCGAGAGAAAGAAGGATGTTGTCTTTGGAGGCTCCCTGGCAGACCTAGACCCAAGGGACCTTGCTCTTCCCACATGGACGTTAGCTCTTGAGGTCCCTGGACATCACCATGATAGCCCTAGACATCATCTAGAGCTAGGGTTTTCATCTTTGGAGGCATTTGTGTGCCTTGTGGCATGTGTCGACATCATTTTAGGCCTTTAGAGGCCAATCATTCCACTTTCCCTTCTCAACGTTCCACATGTGGGGCTCAACGTCACCCTATAGGGGCATGACATCACCCTTGGAGGAGTTGTTGGATGCAAATTTATTTTAATCATGTCAAAATTGAATTTTTGTTCTAAACTGGCCAGGTCGGCCCTGTTTTTGACCTAAAAGTGAATTAAAGGTCAAAATTTTGTATAAATAGACAAAAAGTACTCTCATTTTGACAACACATCTTGTCATTGGAGACAAGAGGTATGGAATTTGTGCCCTATTGGGGTCATTGGATGAAATAGTGAGGTGCCACTCTTGTTTAAGGCTTGTATTTGCAACTTGGATCAATTTTTGGAGTTTTATGGTGATCTTGCATGGTATACTCATGATTATTCTTGGTGCAAGTAAGTAGAATATGCATTTTGTCATTTATTGTATGGTTTTATTTGCTCATACAATATTATGAAATTGCATGGTGTATTTAATGCTTGATGTAAGAAACTTAAGTTGCTACTTTCTTACTTTTTATTTGCCAAGCTTTTCACTAAATTGATCTAGTAACTAGTGAAACCCAAGAGCCCTAAATTGCTAACACTCTAAGGGTTTGCATTTGGTTATTGATGCATAATTTCTACTCCATAAAAAGGCTAAGGAGATCAAGGCGCTCGGGCATAGAAGTGCCTACACCCTAGCACAATGTCTCTTGAGGTCAAAATCTAGGAGGACTTAAGTTACTACTCCTCCTAGAATTTTTCCCTCTTATACTTTTGTGTATCATCATTAATTTGCAGCCTTAGAAGAAGTTGCCCTCCTTGACTCCATTTACCCTTGAAAGGTACTAGTCCTCTTCTCTTACTTCTTGACAAGACTACCAACCTCAGCTCAAATTCTTCCACTTGATACTCTAATAACTTACTGACCTATTATAGATTACTAACCACTAAGTTTGTTGTTGCTAATATCACTCTTACAACCTCTTCTTAGCAACCTTATCAAGCCTATTAACAAAGTAAACTAACCCAGAAATTGCACAAGCCAAAGCACTATCACTTTGAGGCTTTAAGCTATCCTTGCTACTATTCTAAAGATGCATTTCTGAAGCTGTTATAAATCACTTTGTTGTTGTTGTAACTGTTACTATAGCCACATTTTTCACCCCTTATCAGCCCATGCTAACAAAAAATATGCCCAGAAACTTGAGCTAGGTAAATTCCTATTATTAAGTGCTAAAAGTGTGTGTTATTTCCTTACAAAAATACATTTTTCTTAAGTGGTTTGTTGATGTCATAGCTATTAAATTGTTGTTGTTATAAACACTTTGAAAACCCCTTTTTAAAGTCATTTATTGACTTGTATTAATCTTGAAAATTATGAGTGACAAAGTATTATCAAGTTTGCAAGACCCTTGTATCTTTTCCTTGTCATCATAACTTGCAACTTTCAGGATACATTGTTGCTAATGTAATCTCATCTTTATTGTATAATAACTTGTTCTTGCAGCACATAATTTTTTAAGAAGTCATTGATTATAATTTTCGTTACTAACATTTGATGTTTCATTGGTAAAGGGCAGGTACAAACCCGCTTTCACTTTCCCTTGTCTCTTTAAAATTTACCCAAGTGACTTTTTCTGTTGAGTGACCTAGAGAGAGGGGTGGGTTTTCACCGTGTCTTTCTGCCCTTCATCAACCAACTAGGTCTTGGGACGTCTCCCTTGGAGTGAGGTTTTCCTCCTCCTAAAGAGAAAGAGGTATCCTATTGGGGTGACAGTGATAGGGTTACCTCTGTGTTACGCCAATCTAAGCCTACTTGCCTTTAGGCTTTGGGCAAGTATATATTACTTGACAACAAATCCAATTGATGTGAATGAATGCTCTATCATGCAAAATTGTAGCATTTATTATGTCCATGCGTGGCACATACACATGGAATATAGCATCTGTAAACTTGAATTAATATGTTCTATGTTGAAGCAATTTTTTTCCCATGGTTTTTCTTTAGTTTTGAGGTTGATAGTGTTGATGGGATGGCACCCTAGGGTGGCATTTGTTGCATGTCCTCTGATGAATTATGTTCATGCTATAATATTTTTGTTGGATTTCACTATGGGCTTGTATTAGTTGGCCTATACAAACGTTCAATGAGCATCATCATTGGGTTATAAATTTATGCATTGGGTGGTCTCTAGGCTATATGTTGTGTTTTGTGGTTTCATTTCATGCCTGGTGGCATTAGGTAGTTTTATTTTCAATTTTCTCTCTAAGATCTATTAGTTAACATGTGAATTCATTTTGATCTTCATTGTGAGATTTGGTGAGTGGTTTCATTTATGCTCAGTGGTAGGTGGTTTCATTTTGCATGTTGGGTTCCTAGACTCCTCTATGACTCTATGAATTGATTTTGGCATTAATTTCTTAATCCATTCTTCATTGTGAGCTCTAGTTTGGTGTTCAATGTGAGATTTTTTTCTAGGTTGTGAACCTGTGTGTTGGGTGGTTTCATTTGTTACTCGACTCTGTTTACTAGCTCGTGAATTCATTTTTCCCAGGTTGCATACAAATTGAAAGGCTTATATGGGTTCTATGTTGTGAGTTCGGAGATCCATGGTGTTTTATGTGCAATTTTTTTTGTTGTGGGTTCACTTTGGTGTGGTGGGGGTTTCATGGTCTACGTCTTATGTTTTTCTTCGAAGGTAGGTTGTAAAAAAGGGTTCTACAAACCTTACACGTTGGTTGAAAAAAGTGTGCTAGTTTTGCAAAGCACTCTAGACAACCTACAACTTGGTTCCCTATCATCTGTGAGTTGGTTTTTAGTGGTAATCAAGTATGCAACTATATTTTTCATGGTGTTACATTGTTTAGTTCAAAAACATATTTGCATTTTTGCTTAGGGATAATGTTTTGTTTTTCTTCTCTCTTTGTCTCCATGTATATGCATGGTCATTGGGTAAAATCATGAAGGTGGGTAACACTTTTGTGAGAATCGGGTCTCCAAAATTCCTAGTGACATTTTTTCGGTCGAAACTAGTAATTGTTTTGGCCAAAAGACACATATTTTCGGTTGAAAACTGTTTCGGTCGAACCTTTAGACATCAAATCAAATGATACCATGACGATGACCTCTATTGTTGTGTACCATATAAGCCATACATATTTTTTTTCCGGTAACATTGTTTCGGTCGAAAGAATATTTCAACCGAACAATTGTTTCGACCGAAAATTGTTTTATATATCCCCCACACATCGTTCATATCACACTTTTCCGAACTATTGTTTGGTGGTTGTTGTTGGCTGACAGTTGTTGTTGGTTATTGTTGCTGGCAATGGTTGTTGTCGATGGTGGTTGCTGCTAGTTGTTGTTGGTTGCTGCCGTTGGTTGATGCAGATTGTTGTTGGTTGTTGTTGCTTCTTCAAGTTCCAGGTAACCACCAAAACCTTTCCCCAATTAATTAAAATTTAATTTATTCATATGTTTTGTGTTTTAGGAGTTCAGGGACATGGCCGAATTCGGCCCTCTCCATGTACAGGGACATGGCCGAATTCGGGCATGTCCATGTGCATGGACAAGGCCGAGTTCTGAATCTAACTAAGCCACCTATTACTACAATTTCTTTACTAATCACGATATGGACTGTAATAAGAAGCTAATCCATAATATTGGTCTAAGTAGTAATGACTGGAATACTAGTACCTATGAATGAGCTAGTGTGATTACTGTAATCAAAACAGTGAAATCTTAGTAGCAATGTAAGAGTAATGAAACTCATATAGAATGATTAACTATGTACTGTAGTAGAAAGTACATGTATATTTGATATAAGTAATGGTGATGATACTAGTATCCATGTTACATAAGAGATTACTAAACAGATCAGCATAATCGATTGTATTACTAGTATAAGCTCAATACAGGTCAATTGTTACCATTATAACTATAATTTTCCTTTGATTTCCATAGGTATTTATATTCCAAAGATTACAATAATGTTATATCATACATTAAGGTATATAATCTTATCACATACAACTTACCTGTACTAACTAAGCTCAATATTACTACCCTTTTTTTTATTGTATACCCATATTGAATCAAACCACATTCCCCAAATAATTAAAATTTAATTTGTTTTGTGTTTTAGGAGGTCAGGGATAAGGCCAAATTTGAATTCGGGCCTGTCCTTGTACACTTCTTGTTACAAGTTATAGATCTCTAACTAGTATATGATGTTTATATAAGTAAGCTATGTTTAACTATGAATACTATTGGTCTCTATTCCAATACAATATTGTTTCCATTAATTTGATATGATGTAATAACATAAATAGTTGTAATATTGATAAAAGCTAACCATATTTGCATAATTACAGTGTAACTGTGAATACCATTGGTCTCTATTCCAATACAATACTATTTCCATTAACTTGATATGATGTAATAACATAAATAGTTTAATATTGATAAAAGCTAACCATATTTGCATAATTACAATGACTCTGGTTAATAATTCTTTACTCATTACAAAGAGAAGTTGGTTACATATTATACATTACTAAGCATAGTACTAATCCCATTAAGAGGATGTGTAACTACTGGTTATAGCTTAAGAGTGATAAGCCATGTTGTATACATGATCCTTGGATACTAGTAAGCTTACCTTATATTCATAACAACTTAAACACATGAACAAAGACCATTGATATTAGTGAAGTATAATAGCCATTACT
>JASDQU010243602.1:69446-92878 GCA_032191745.1 Picea mariana
GGAGCGGAAAAACTACTACACATGTCGTTTTGTCACAACCTTTCCCTTCTCAGCAACAAACCCAACTGGTCATTCATGACCAAACTTCTCTTTCTACCTCATCCTATGTCCTTATGTGTACTGGTGATTCTAAAAAGAACGAAATTGCAATCGCAACTTGAGCCAAGGATTACTCTCCGTCAAAAGAGAAAGTTGATGATATGCCACCTTCATTGGTTCAACCTTCTCCCCCAACTTCACCTCCCAATGGTCCTCTTCATCTTGAAATATCGGGTCTCGATACAGTTCTTTGCCCTCCTCCCAAGGGCGTTGTTCGAAAGTCTATGTTCAATCCTCATGCCCGTGTTGCCCAAAACTATAGTATTGTAGAAGATCTTGCGCAAACACCCTCTTCGATGTCAGCTCTCGAAGTGAAGGCACTATTGAAATCCATTGGTGGAATTGATCCCATGGATACTAATCTCATGATCTTTGACTTGGAATATCATGTTCCTAGGCTTCCTCCTCAGCTAGCATATCAGATCCAAGTTGTTGTTGAAAACAAGAATATTTGTAGAATTGTTATTGATGAAGGAGCCTCGACTTGCATCATGTCTATCACTTGTTGGAAAACCATTGGCTCTCCTACCCGCACTGAATCACACAATACACTTAACGCCTTCAATGGTACAGGCTTTAAACCTTATGGTGTTCTTCTGTCGTTGTTTATTACATTGGAAGGTAAGTCGGTCAATGTTGAGGTTGAGGTATTCGGTGCACCTCTTGATTATAACCTTTTACTTGGCCGTAGCTGGATCGATTCCATGCAAGAAGTTGTGTCTACCCTTTTCCATGTGTTGTGTTTCCCGCACCAAGGAAAGGTCGTTATTGTTGACCAACTGGCCTTCTTTAATTTCAATTCCCGTACTAGCAACGTTCCCTTTATTTCGAAGACACCCCTTGGTTACGAGAATGTCAGAG
Organism: Picea mariana; assembly: GCA_032191745.1. NCBI lineage: Eukaryota > Viridiplantae > Streptophyta > Pinopsida > Pinales > Pinaceae > Picea > Picea mariana. Next base: position 70,407 of record JASDQU010243602.1, read on the forward strand.
TGGGTCTTTTGAAAGATTCAACTTTGATGGGTACTTTTCCAATCCCACCACCCAATATTCCCCCTCCTTTTGTTGCCTCTATTAACATGATATCCACCATTTTTTGTGAAACCCCTGAGTCATATGACCCATGGGTAGTACCTAGCCCTGGTGATTACCTTCGTTATGGAAACCAAATGCATTTAAGTCTGGTCGAATCTGCTTACCAAACTATTCAATCGGTAAGCCCCTCCTCTCCTTCTCTCTGTGACTCATCTCCCGATCCATTTCACATGATTTTTCCCATGGATTAGATGATCATGTTAGTCATTTCCATGGAAGACACTCCCTGGAACGATGGGCATCATCACTCCATTCTCTTCCTAGAGTGTGACACCATCGAGAGTTACCGATGGATTTCGACTCCATCGACCATTGTCATTATTTCTTCAGTTCCTGAGTCATCACATGATGTTTTGTACGAAGGGAACTTGAGCAACATTTCACCTATCATCCCTCTCGACATATCCATTACACCAGGAGTGATGGAGAACGTTCATATCAGAGCCTCGTGTTCTACTAATGAGGTCCACACGTATAAATCCATTTTCCAAGAATTCTGCGACATTTTCGATTGGAGTTACAAAGAGATGCCAGGTATCGATCCTGATATCGTTGTTCATGAGATTAAGACATACCCAAACGCTAAACTTGTTCGGCAGAGACTTCGCCCAATGCACCCACGCAAAGTTGTTGCTATGAAGCTCGAAGTTGAAAAACTTCTTAAAGTTGGCTTTATTTATCCCATGGCGTTGACTGATTGGGTATCCAATCTAGTTCCGGTGAATAAGAAACAAGTTACCATTCACGTTTGTGTAGATTATAGGGACATAAATAAGGCTTGTCCTAAGGACAATTACCCGACCTCTTTCGTTGAACAAATCGTCGACGACTGTGCTGGCAGTGAGATCTTCTCTTTGATGGATGGTTTCTCCGGCTATAATCAAATTAATATTTTACCCGCGGACCAACACAAGACTGCTTTGATTTGCCCTTGGGGAACCTTTGCTTACCGGAAATTACCCTTTGGTCTCAAGAATGTTGGCGCAAATTTTCAACGTGCTATGTCTTATGATTTCCATGATATTAAGCACATTGTGCAACCCTATCTTGATGATCTACCGACGCATTCCATGCGTCGTCAAGATCACCCGGCACAATTGAGGGCCATTTTCATACGTTGTTATTATCGTATCTGCTTAAACCCACATAAATGCATTTTTTGTGTGGATTCTGGCCGATTGCTTGGTTTTATTGTGTTGATACGTGGGATTTGAGTAGACCCTTTGAAGGTTGAGGCTATCCTTAATCTACCTCCTCCTTCCACTTTACGCCAGCTCCAAAGTTTGCAAGGGAAGGCAAACTTTTTACGTCGTTTCATCCCCAATTATGGTGAACTGACGAAAGGATTCACTTGGATACTAAAAAAAGGTTACGAGTTTGTATGGGACGATACTGTGAACAAAGCCTTTGAAGCTTTGAAACTTTCCTTAACCCGTAAATCATTATTGTTTCCCCCTGACTAAAGTCAGGATTACTTCCTCTACTTAGCTACTTCGGACTCTACCATTACCATGTTCTTAGTCCAGGAGGATGATTCGCATGACGAACATGTGATATACTATTTGAGTCGAAGTCTCACGACTACCGAGACCAAATACCTACATGTGGAGAAACTGGCCTTGGCAGTTGTTCAAGTTGTTCAACGTTTTCATCATTATATCTTATATGTTATTTCTAATTGCAACCCCATGCAACATATCCTCACCCAACAATTGCTAGAGGGAAAGTAATCCAAGTGGATAGTGATTCTCCAAGAGTTTGACTTAGAGTTTGAACGCGCTAAGTCTAAGAAATCTTTGGTTTTCTTTGAACTGATATGTGGCCTTCCCTCCACTGAGACAAAAAATGTGGCAGAGGATTCCTTGCCCGATGAATCCCTTTTTCTGATCAGTTCCGATGACATATGGTACAGAGATATAATTATCTATCTCCAGACCCAAACTTTTTAGCCCGATCTATCTAGCACAGATCGTTGTCGTATACGATATCAAGCCCACCAATACATCATTCTTGGCAACACTCTCTACCATCGCAGTGTTGATTCCATTTTTCGACAATGTCTTACTTACGATGAAGCTGAGAAAGCTTTGAATGACTGTCACTCCGAAGCATGTGGCAGTCATATGTCTGGGTATGCCACTGCCCAAAAGATCTTACGAGCGGGTTATTTATGGCCTTCTTTGTTTAAGGACTGCATCACTGTCATTCAAAAATTCCATGCTTGCCAAACTTATAATAACAAGATAAGATCTCATCCTGCTCCTTTACATCCTATATTTTTCATCGGTCCATTCGCCAAATGGGGCATTGACTTCATGACATGTAACCCTCACTCGATCCGGGGGCATGGATACATCATTGTAGTTGTGGATTACTTCACTAAGTGGGCCGAGGCGATGCCTACATTTGATAAAACTGGGAAACTACAGCATTGTTCATATTCAATCACATCATTACTCAGTTTGGTGTCCCTCCAGGTATCATTATTGATCACGGTAGTCATTTTCAGAATTTTAGGATGTCTGAACTTACTGAAAAATTGGGTCTTCACCATGAAAACTCAACCCCCTAATATACATAGGCCAATGGCCAAGTTGAAGCAATAAACAAAGTTCTCATTACTATGCTTCGACGAATGATAGTAATTCATAACACAAGTTGGCACACGATGTTGTTCTCAACATTATGGGCCTATCGGACATCCGTTAAATCCGCCACGGGATTTACATCTTTCCATCTAGTTTATGGTATTGGGGCTATCTTACCGATTGAATGTGAAATACCGACTTTGAAATTGGTCATTGAACTTCTCCCCAATACCTCTGTCGAAGAAGAGTGTCTTTTGTATTTAATGCAACTAGACGAAAATTGTCACGATGCCACCTTAGTTATTGAAACCCAGAAGAAACGTGTTAAAGCCCAATACGACAAGCATGTCAAGCCACGTGTTTTTTCTGAAGGATATCTAGTTCTTCTTTATGAACAAGATCATGATTTTCTAGGGGCCGGTAAATTAGAGGCCATGTGGCGAGGTCCTTACATTGTCAAACATGTGTTGGAGAAGGGATCTTATGAGCTAGTTGATTATGATGGAATCCCTTTGAGTGAGCCCCGAAATGGGATTTACTTAAAGAAGTACTATGCTTAAGTCATTTTTGCATGAGTGCTTGTACTTTTAGTGTATCATACTCTTGTGTGATTTTTCGTTGTTTGGTTTCGACCCTCAGCTCCTTACCTTGCGTTGTGCTTGGTTTCCAAATGTCGGTGTCTTCGCTACCCTACATTGGCTTTGTTGATGGCACTAGCCGCAACACTCAAAACTTGGCATATGTTTCTTGGGCAATCTACGCACCTACATATGAATTGATTAGTCTACATGGTGTTTTTCTTGGTCGTGCAACTTATAATATCGCGGAATACAACGCAATCATTAAATTACTGATCGATGTTGTTTCACTTGGAATCCATCATCTTATTATATGACTCCATTCACAGTTAGTAGTCCTACAGTTGAGCAATGTCTACTCCATCCGAAGTCCTACGTTATTAAGGGTATATTTACGAATTCTCCTCTTGGAATGTCATTTTGATTACATTGAAAATCAACACATTCCTAGATGTCTAAATACATTAACAGATGCTCTAGCTAATTATGTGTTAGACAAACATTTGAGAAATTTATAAAATCCAATCACACTTTGTACATACAACAAGTAAGTCAGTAAAAGCCTCATATATATATAACGATAAAAGTTTTACAAAAAAATGTTTTTGTCCGAAGATCAAAATATAAAAAATGTGAATCACGTGGCTTCATATACAAATATAGCATCAAGGATGTTTCTCACTATAACATGCAACTACCCATGCTAATTTGTGGAGCATTCGACCAATAGAAGTAGACACGCCCACTGTATGGCGATGACAATGCCTCGAGATATCATTGATGGAGGCATCCGGGATGTTCATAATAAGCCCCTATAGATTCTGCTCTAGAATCTCATAGTCAACACCAGTGATTCCTTCTACGTTAGCTCTCTCCCCTCGCCTCTGTATGGGGGATGAACCTAGAGGTCGGTAAGGTCCCACGTCTGCATCATCAAAACATCATTTGATTAAGTCATCAGATAAATAACACATAAAAACATTTTTATATTTAAAAATCACAAAAACATTATAAAAACAAAATGTACTTCTTACCTATGTCTCCCCATTGGGAACCCTCAGGAAGAACCAAGTCTGGATCACCTCGGAAGTCTAAACCGGCATAAGCATAGTCATCAACCATAAGCATCTGGGTCCTCAACCAGTCAAAGAAAACATCATTATACCTAATGATAGGACCAGTCACATGTCATGCCATGAGGTCAACCCACCTCTTCATTCTTGGATCCTGTAGGGCAAGTATACCCCACTCTACATGAAAGCGCAAAGATGGGACCCTCTCCAGGAAGAAGGACACCAAAATCGATCTGTATCTGAACTATTTCAGTTCACCATTCTTGCACTTGGTTAATTGTTTTTCATGCTTCTGAGAACCCCTTCACACCAGTTGAAAACTTGGGGCTCCATACATTCCAGCGCATACTGGAAATAGCTTTGAAGAGCCATATGGGAAGTTGCACTCCCTTCCATGTGTGTGATGGTGTAGAGGATAGTCCATAGAGGTAAGTCACGAACGTCCCTGATAGCGACTTTATCGCTATGCTTCTGAGTACCTGGCACACAATGTGCACTGATATAGTGACTCATGGGCTCACCACCTCCCCTGCTACCTGTCAGCGTAACTCGGGAGCCACGGTGAGACAAGTCGATCAAGAAGTATATATCCTCAATATCTATCGTAAGAATATGAGCCCCCATTCGGAATGCCTGATGGTTCATGTCCCACATATGAACTAATTATTCCAGTAACCTCAGTTGGGCCCTCATGCCCTGGATCTTGAAGAATTTTAGCAGACCACACTGCCAAAGGGCACTTACCATTCCCGGGTCATTCCTGGCAAACTAATCTTCATCCTCATGCTCTCTCTCTCGCCATTCCAACATTCTTACCATAGAAAACCTGCAACAGAACATAAAAGAGGGATTAGCACCTTCATCTTCTCCTTGGAAACTTTTTATTGGCAAATACATCTAAAAAGACTTTTTGATTTGCACACGTCGTAGGCCTGGACATCCGTACAGTGCGGAGTCATCGCAAACTATCCTTAAGGCCGCTTGCGACGACCCTGGGTCATCACAGGGCATGATATAGGGCACCTGCGATGACCTCCACGTGTGGGTAACCTTGAAAACTCGACTCAAAAAGCCATTTCTAACCAATGAAAAGCAAAAATTGATCCATGAAAAGTTGAAAGATATGAAAATTACCTGTTCTACGGAGACCATTCGTCAAATGATCAATCGTGCCTCCCGTAATCTGCAGTGGAAATTTGAGGTAAATGAGGGGTTTTGGAACAAAGTTTGGGTGGAGTAACAATGGAATAGTGAAATGCAGTTTTTACCCATTTTTATTAACTTTTTCACTTCTTCATTTTATTTTATATTATTTTAATATATTCCACCTAAACCCTAAAGTTCTAACGACATTGCAAGTGTTTGGTTTTTTGCAGATGAAAAACCTAAGAGTGAAATATTGAAAAGGATAAGCCTTTTGGGTTTTCTTTTATACATTTGTCGCATCTACAGATCCTTTTAGAGTTTTTTAGGAAAAACTCCGAGCTTGGTTTTTGTTCTTTCTCATGCTTGTAAATTAATGAGAATGTAACCGAGTATACTTTTATCACTTTTTCGGACTCATAAAGGTTATACGAAAAAGGAACCCCCTGGAGTTCCCTTTAAGCTCTTTTCAGACTCTCTAAACATGAAAAGATCATCAAGCGACTTTGTTCTTTTCATGCTCGTAAAAGTATTTGAAGAAAACATTTGATGAGCGGTAGGTTATCACTTTTTCTATCTCATCAGATTAACTTACGAAAAAAGAACTTGTGGAGTCCTCTTTAAGTGTTTTTCGGACTCTCTAAACATGAAAAACCCCTGAGTTTTCTCTCTTTGGACTCGTTAAACAAACATTGAAAGAACCGTCTGGGCCTGAACCACTCCTTCTTAGGGTTCGTTAAACATACTCTGAGGGACTCGTCCGAAGGATGAGCTTACATCAACAAGCATATGTTATCCTCCTCAAGCTTGTGTAAAAATAAAGAGGTACTTGCCAGAAATGGTAGGGGGAAATTTGGGAAAGAAATGTGTCTTTGTATCTGTGTTAGTGGCAGTAATAGTCGCTCTTGAACATGACACCCCCCTTCATCATTGAATCAAGGTTGGGAAATCCATTTGTCTCTCGTTTGACCATCTGCATGTCCATATGTTGGGTCCTCCTTGAGTCAATGTTGCCAAGACCATTGTCGTGTCATTCATATGTTCAAGAGAGTCTAACCCTAATAAGCCTCCTATTGAGTCGGCCATCTGCAATTATAAATTTTCTACCATGTCGGCCTTCCCTGTGTCAGTTTTGAATCACTTCATACTCTAATATACCACAAATTTGTTACTTATTTCGTGTCATTGATGGGGGATACATTAAGGCCCTCTTGTGATGAGTCTTTTCCTGTCGGCTTCAGCTCATTATCCAGAAACAAGACTTAGAAATCATTCAGTACCTTAGAGCTTGCATGCCTCAATGGTAGGTTTATTCGCTTTCAATAGTGGGTTCACATCATTGACCCCTGATTGGGAGATTCCATCGAGTGTTCGACTTCAACTCATTTATTCACATTCGTTGGACTGTACTGGGGTACCTTGGGAGTCATTGACATCAATGGTGATTTCTCTCGCACTTGTTAACGATTTTCAACATTGATCGGTAATCAAGTGGTTTCTACCATGTTCGACTTTAGCACCTGTAATCGCATGGTTGGATTCATACTTAAGGACGATGGAATTGAAGACCCTTGATCATCCCATTCTAGTCCAAGTTGCGACGGAGTATTCATGATTTATATTGACACATAGATCCACTTTGTATGTCTCGTGGCTATGTCTGAATTTGAATTCTTTAGAGCATAGATCCACCATGTATTTTGGGTGGCTATGTCGATTCACCTTGACATGGATCCACGGTGTATATTTAGTGGCCATGACTCATTTGACATTTTTTAATCTAAGTATGGGAATGCCTACCTCGGAAAATGGTATATTATTATGTTGATGCTTGACTATTTGCAGGTGCCCGACTGATGCGCTCTTTGTTTTTGACACATACATTCTACAAAGTATTTCAGTTGTCATGAGTTCCAGCCTCATACTTTGGGGGGCATTATGTTACACATTATTTTGGTCATCTTAGTGATCCATTGACAACATGTGTTTATGTTCCCAAAAGAGTCTTTCTTCATGAGGAAAGTGATCGACTTTCTCTTCTCAAAAACCTTGTTAAGGAAGGTCATCGCAGGCTGCTTCATAGGCAAGGTGCGACAATGCCTGGTCATCGCCCTCTGCTATAAAATTGGCATGCGACGTCTCCGTGAGCTGCTCTAGAGATAGGGTGTGACGATGTCAAAAGGATAAGAAAAGGTCGAACTTCACGAAAGTTCTAGAAGGGGATCTTCTAGAAGATGAGGTGGCATCTGTATGGTTGGGATCATACTTGCTTCTCTGATTTTGTGGGATCATCCTAATCTCTTCAACCATCTCTCTTTCCCCTATATAAAGAGGTATTTCTCATGGAAAATGCTAAGTTTAATGAAGGTTTATTCAAGCAAGATTAATATTGAATAGCCTAGAATTGGATGAGGAATTCTACTTCATTTCATACTTGAGAGCTTCATTTCAGTTTATCAAGTCATTGTGTATCTTCTTCATTCAATGATTGGAGAAAGTGTGTGTGTTGGAGAAAAGGGTCATTGGAAGGGAACCTTGCAACATCAAGGCTTTGGTTGTAATCTCCACTTTCATTTTAATATGATACAGTGATATGTTTCTTTCCCATAAAACTTGTTTTGTTTTATTGTATGATTCCTTGATCACATGCATAAGTTCTCGTTGAGTATATTATATTGCTTTCACTTTGGTTGGCTTGTGTTCCCTTGTAGATTCAACATCACAGGAGCACTGGAGTGGAGCTGGGATGACAACGACAAGAGGAAGTGATATTTAAAGGGTATGTTTCCCATCTCTTGTTATATAATAAACTCAATGATTAGAACTTAGGGAAAGCGTCATATTTTGTTCTGTTTGTTCTAGATCTAGGTGGATCTAGGGAGATATGTTTATGTCCGCATTTAACGATAAGTCCCATAACAACAAGCATCAATGCCTCATCCTCATGACTTGCCCCTACATCTTCAGCTTCATAATACAGCGGGTCTAGCTTGTCCAAGGATTCTCTTTCTTCTTTACCTTTTGAATCATAGAATAGGGTATCGTCAAAAACCTTAAAAGGAAAGTGACTAACCTCATCATCTTCTCCTTGTGCATGAGAAATAGGATCTCAAATGGCTTCATTAGAGGGAGGAGCACACATTAATACTTCATCATCATGTTTGATACCTTCAGGCTCTCGCTCTTTAACGAGGTCCTCATTATTCTTGGTAGAAGCATGAATAAATTCTTGCTCTTCCCCATGGGATTGGTAACCTTCATTAAGATCCCTCTCCTCAACCTCTTATTGATCGATGCCTTGCTCCAACCTTTTTTGGAATTCTTCAATGAAGGTCTCAAGGAAAGCTATTCCTTGAAGAATATCTAGGGTATCTTTGAGCTCACTAATCTTGATTTCTGGAACAAAGGATTGTTCTTCTTTGGATGAGGAGATGTTGGCTTCGACTTCTATGGACATGTCATCAGATTCTTGGATTGACCTTGGTCCCTTTTTATCGAGCAGGAATCCTGATTGTCTTGAGAATTCCCTAATATAGAGGAAAATGAGGAATTGGGTTCCAAGATGATAGGTTCTAGGGAGTTGTCGTGACAACTTCTAGATGTTGGTATGGAACTCCCTAACAGTCTCATTCTCATTCTTCTTTATGTGATTAAGTTTGTTCACCAACACCATAGGATCCTATTGGATATTCCATCTCTTGAGGAAGACCTCTTCTAATTAATCCATGGATGCAATACTAGCATCAGGGAGGCCATCATACCATTTTCTAGCATTGCCATGAAGAGTGGCAGAGAAAAGTTTCATTGCTAGATCTTCAACATCATCACTGATAGGATGGAGTTTAAAAAAGGCCCAGAAATTGCTCATGTGGTCTTCGGCTCTAACCTCATCGTCACCAGTGAATTTAGGGAGCCATTTTAAATACCTTGGAGGTGTTATCACTCCAAAAGTCACCCTAGACTGTAATCAGGTGAGCTTGGTAACGTCAAAAGATTTGTAAATGTAAATGAGTTTTTAAAAGGTCAAATGGAAAAAGACTCAAAATGATAATGTTCTAATCTCAGAAAACAGGGCAAGCATGCACCAACAATCAAGGTTTTGGCTAACTTCAATCAGTAATTTGGGAGTAAATATGAATAGAGGGAAGACTTGAATGAGAGGAATGTAAGGGCTACTGTAAACATCAGGTATGTAGAAGCCTAAGGAAGAAAGTTTCTTAACACAAGATCTTCTTGAACTCAGAAACTAAGGAAGCTAAATAAATATCATGATAATATAATGATCAAACATCCACCATAACATTACCACAATCATTCATGTGAATCATTCAAAGCATGAACATTTAGCATCAGAAGCAAATAAGTTGAAAGAGAAGTTGATTTCTATTAACCAAAATGTCTTGAATCCAGTACATAACCAGTTCACAGTCATTTAATCAAAACATTACAATAGGGAGCCTCTTGCTCCACATTCGAACCCCCTTACTAAAGCATTTCAACTATCTATTTAAAACAAAAGGGAGGCAACAACTGGAGGTACGAGCTAACCTCCTTCCCTTGAAAATCTCTAAGAGTTTATTTCATCTAACAACTTGGCTAACAAACTATGCTAGAAAACAGGAAAATGTTGGTGACTAATCCAACCAACTTTCAAACTGATTTGATTCCCCTTTGCTGCACAACGCCTTGTTAGCCATGTATCTTTCAGTAGCATGTGATTGTCCTCATGATGCCAGTTGTTGCACTGCAATTTTCTCCATCATCATCCATCCAAAACGTTGTTGGCCTTGCTGCGTATCTGTGCCAACCTTTATTCTCTGTGAAATATTAGGTAGCGCCACTGTGCTACACCTGTATGCAGACTCTATTTCTGTTAAAATTTAGGTAGCGAATTTAGGCAGCACCACTCTGGTGTTTTTCAAAACTACGAAAATGAAATCTTCATTCTGTTATGGTATTTGTACAAACAAACTTATTTCCTTAGTATGTTGCACAATGTTGCATCCCTGTCTTTGCTGCCATATTCTGCCATCCAAGAACCTGGTATTGACTATCACGAGCATTGCAAGGAACCTGTTAATGCATACATTAACGAAATACCCAAAATATTCAAGATAGAGCTCATATCATTTGCAAGAGCGTTGTTATCTGCACGCATAACTTAGGAATCAAGAACACTATGTTTTATTGTGGAAGAAATCATGCATCCTTACTCATGAGCCAAGATAAAAGACAGAAGGAATATAGTCTTGCTTGAATTTCCTGAAGGAGCAATTCACAGATGGTGTATCTCTGTGCAAATTTCGTCTCTGCCATAAATTAGGTAGCGCCTACCAAAAAATTCGGTAGCGCTCTGTGCAATGCCTGTCATTACACTACTGAGGAGTTTGGGTAGTGCCCGTCGTTACACTGCTCCCAGGAGAAAACTCAGTGCCTAGGAAATTTACAGCGCCCAGGAGATTTGGCAGCGCACTGCACTCTGCTCATCTATGCATGAAAACGGTGGAATGGGAAAGAATTTTGGGAACATCATTGTATACATTGTGGCTACATTTAGTTCTTCAACGCCTGTAGAATCTTTAAACAATATTGCATTGATAACTCATCATGGCACCTGTGCATGCATCCTGTAAATCAGGCATTTGCAACTTCACTTGAACACCGAACAGCTGGAATGTTGGATTAATTTATGGCTTGACTTTGAGTTGAATGCGCAGCTAGCATGTAGGATGGTATGACATGTAAACATGACTCTTAGGTTTAAGGGAATTTAGAAGTAAGACACTTAAGAGCACACACCTTTTTTTATTTTATTTTATTTAATAAATATATACAAAAAACATAATTCATAAACTACAAAATAGTTTAGAAAAAAATTGTATATATATATTTAATAAAAACATTGTTTTTTATAATAAAAAGTGTTTTTATGACAAACTTATCATAAAGATTTGACGGACTTCAATAAGGATTTCTAACCAATTATTTGCAGGTTAAGAGGATGAAGCCAAAGGATTTCTTAGGCAAAGATATCAATAGTAACTTGTCAAGACAGAGTGGGGAATTTGAGGTTTGGACATTGGCAAACACTCAAAGGGATTTTGATAATTTCAACATAAATATGCCAAAGACATTCTCAAAATATATTGGAAAAATTGAGTGCTAACATGAGGCATTTGTCAGGGATACCCCAGTATTTCACTCATATCCAAGGGTTTAAAATTACCTGGGTCCCATTGAGAAGCCATGTATGGCTTAATCATTAGTGGAGTTGCCAGATAATCCTTCTAGGGATTATCAAAGGGAAAAGAGGGAATCACCCTAAGTGGAGTCGCTATGTAAGCTTTGAAAAGTGAAAGGATTTGAGAAAAAGGCTTACCAAAAAAGTTTCGTTCAAAGAAAATTGACTCAATGTTCCCCGGTAGCGGCGCCAAAAATGTTATTGCGCAATCTATACTTGCCCAAATCCTAAAGGAAAGTAGGCTTAGATTGGCATAACACAGAGGTAACCCTATCGTTGTCACCCCAATATGATACCTCTTTCTCTTTAGGAGGAAGAAAACCTCACTCCAAGGGAGATGTCCCAAGACCTAGTTGGTTGATGAAGGGAAGAAAGACATGGTGAAAACCCACCCCTCTCTCTAGGTCACTCAACAGAAGAAGTCACTTGGGTAAAGTTTAAAGGGAGAAGGGAAAGTGAAAGTGGGTTTGTACTTACCCTTTACTAATGAAACATCAAACGTTAGTAACAAGAATTATAATAAACGACTTCTTAAACAAATTATGTGCTGCAAGAACTAGTTATTATACAATAAAGATGAGATTACAGTAGCAACAGTGTATCCTAAAAGTTGCAAGTTATGATGACAAGGAAAAGATACAAGGGTCTTGCAAACTTGATAATGCTTTTTCACTCACAATTTTCAAGATTAATACAAGTCAATAAATGACTTAAAAAAGGGGTTATCAAAGTGTTTATAACAACATCAATTTAATAGCTATGACAACAACAAAGCACTTCAGAAAAAGGTACTTAATGATAGAAAATTGCCTAGCACAAGTTTCTAGGCAGTTTTGTTGTTAGCATGGGATGGTAAGGGCTGCAAAATGTGGTTGTAGCAACAGTTACAACAACAACAAATTGATTTATAACAGCTTTAGAAATGCACCTTTAGAATAGTAGCAAGCATAGTTTAAATCCTCAAAGTGATAGTGCTTTGGCTTGTGCAATTTCTAGGTTAGTTTACCTTGTTAATAGGCTTGATAAGACTGCTAAGAAGAGGTTGTAACAATGATATTAGTAGCATTAGACTTAGTGGTTAGTAATCTAAACTAGGTCAGTAAATTAGTAGAGTATCAAGTGGAAGAATTTGAGTTGAGGTTGGTAGTCTTGTCAAGAAGTAAGAGAAGAGGACTAGTGCCTTTCAAGGGTAAATGGAGTCAAGGAGGGTGGCTTCTTCTAAGGCTACAAATTAATGATGATACACAAAAGTCTAAGAGGGAAAAAGTCTAGGAGGAGTAGTAACTTAAGTCCTCCTAGATTTTGACCTCAAGAGACAAAGTGCTCGAGTGTAGGCACTCCTAGGCCCTAACGCCTTTCTCTCCTTAGCATTTTTATGTAGTATAAATTATGCAACAATAACCAAATGCAAAACCTTATAGTGCTAGCAATTTAGGGCTCTAGGGTTTCACTAGTTTCTAGATCAATTTAGTGAAAATCTTGGCAAACAAAAAGTAAGAAAGTAACAACTTAAGTTTCTTACTTCAAGCATTAAATACACCATACAATTTCGTAATCTTGTATGAGAAAATAAAACCATACAATGAACCATTCAATAAATGACAAAATGCAGATTCTACTTACTTGCACCAAGAATAATCATGAGTATACCATGAGAGATCACCATAAAACTCTAAAAATTGATCCAAGTTGCAAATACAAGCCTTAAACAAGAAAGGCGCCTCACTATTTCAGCCAATGACCTCAATAGGGTGCAAATTTTAGACCTCTTGTCTCCAATGACAAGATGTGTTGTCAAAATGAGAGTACTTTTTGTTTATTAATACAAAATTTTGACCTATAATTCACTTTTAGGTAAAAAAATAAGGCCAACCTGGCCAATTTACAACAAAAAATCAATTTTGACATAATTAAAATAAATTTGCATCCAAAAACTCCTCCAAGGGTGACATCATGCCCCTCTAGGGTGACGTTGATCCTCACATGTGGAACGTTGATCAAGGAACGTGAAACGCTTGGCCTCCAAAGGCCTAAAATGATGCCCACACGTGCCATGAGGCCCACAGATGCCTCCAAAGATGAAAACCCTAGCTCTGGATGACATCTAGGGATATCATGGTGACATCCAAGGCCCTCAATGGCTAATGTCCATGTGCGAAGACAAAGGTCCCCTGGGTCTAGGTCTGCCAAGGTGCCTCCAAAGGCAATGCCCTTCTTTCTCCCGGTGCAAGTTTTCAATCTCTTCTTACCCCTGGCTAGGGTTTCAACATCTATCTGTGGGTTTTAAGCCCCCATGAAGGTTCGAGATAATCATTCCCTCATGTGTACCTGTCCATCGGGAAAGGTCATGCAGCAACAACAAGTACGCCCTCTAGGGGGTTCATAAGTCACAAGGATCATAGCATGAAAATCACATCCAATAATTAAATTACCCAAACATGTGCATCAAAACCCCCTTAACCGAGAAAAATTCTCAAAGACGTTATGCAATTTGACAAGTTAGGTTTAGAGAAGATCTTAGGGTATTCTATTGGGATAAACTCTCTTAAGTTTGGGGTGTTTCCTAGGTGAAATCTAGTCCAAGTCATGTAAGTGCATGAGGTGGCATGGGGTAAATATTTGGGTAGGGGGTGCATGTAATATTAGGGAAATGTAAAGTCTTACCCGTGGGCACCTTTGTAGAGGGCGAGCTGCACCTTGTCATAAATGCAATTGTTTCCAAGCCCATGCATTGCCTTTTACTCTTAGCTTTATTTCTTTTGATCTTTTGCTCTTGTGCTTCAAAGAAATAGTTGAGGGCCATTGTCTTGGCTTGATGACTAGAGGTAACAACATTATCCACAAACATTTCACGGAAATGAGAACGTTGGCTCGTGATGAGACCCCCTTTCTCTTGTCTATGCCACCAAGAGCCACTACCCTGACTTGGTGACCAGATAGGCGGTAGTGTCATACCGCTACATGCCCATGGTCATAATAGGCTAGTTCGTGATGAGACCTCCTATCCATCAACTAGTATTTTGAGTGTTTATGTTATCTTATGGGTCCCCTTTTCTTATTGAGAATATTTTCATTGCTTTCTCAAGGATCCATGGGTGAAGCATATCGAAGGTTTCAACATTGGATTTTAACTCTTGCCAGCTACTCTTACCCTCTAGGCCTTTATCCTCTTCTTCCCACGAGGTAAGGTACAACCCTCACTAGTGTAGCCAATCCCAATTCCCAAAAAAGGATAGGGGAGATGAAAGGAATAAATATGGAAAGTGGTAAGTATGGAGGGAACGAACAATGACTTTTCACAAATCCACCTAGTAGCAACCCATCCTAAAGGGAAATCAACTTACTAGGGCACCATGTCACCCTTCCAGGTATGAACGAGGAAAATAGCATAATTTCCAAGCAAACGTCATGAAATGAAGAAGGATTTAATAAAACATATTCAGATGCTCCAAAAATCATAGTGATACATACCATGATACCAAGACTCGTTACCTCATGGAGCAAGACTCATTGCTACTTCAGGACCAAGTTGGTGTGATGGATATTGTTGTTGGTGATAAGTGTATTGCACTAAAGAAAAGAGGGACCCTCTGGGGCCATGCTCAAGTTGTCTGGCTCTCGGTACTCCATGTCTAGGACATGTGGGCCTAGAGACGTGATCTCCTTAGTTATCCCTAGGCCAGGGGATAACATGGTTTCACTTGGGTGGTTGGGAGGAATGATTGTTATCCTCCCCACCCATGTTCAATTCCTACAAGTGAAATGTTGATCCCATAACGAGTATATTGTTGTAATGGCTTCGATCCTTATTGTTGATCAATCTTGTGCCTTGAATATTCTATCATTTACCCACCGTACTATCCTTGAAATGAGGGGAAGTACTCGAGGGGTTTCCCCGGGTAGTGTAACCTAGAAAAAATGATGGAGCATTCATGATTTTGAAAATTTAAGTCATGTTATGTTGCATCAACACCCAAAACTTGTAGAAATTAAGCCTTTGGAATAATGTTTTAATGACAGGGGCAGTAGGTGTAGGGGGGATATTAATAGATCTTGATGAACATCAAGAAATTAGTTTTTAATAGGGATTAGGAGAAGTGACAAAGAATCAAGCTAAAGTGCTCACTCTTTATCGGGGACTTAAGCTCTTAGATTCAAGGTGGATCAGGGAATTGGTAGTCATTGGAGATTTTGAAATCACCATAAGGTATATGCATAACTTATCCACTTCGTCTAATTGTAAATTGGAAAGGCTCATCTCTAGAATTCAATTGGAGGTAAGGCAACTTCATTTTACTGAATCTTTCCATGTCTTAAGAGCTCAAAACTAATGAGAAAACCATTTATCAAATGAGGCCTCTCGATTGGAGGCTAGGAAACTTAAGCTAAAAGGTGGGATAACCACATCATTTGTCCCTTAAGTATAGTTAATGATGATTAATCCCAAGCATGCCAWGCACTCAATGCACATTTCCAAGTGGCATCATGGGTTTAAGTCAAAAGGATAGAACACAAGGTGGATTAACTTCATGGTACACTCACACACTTTGAATTGGAAAGCGAAGTTACAATTTAATATGTTGATTTGTTTCCCACTTAGGAATGTAGGTGGGATAATACTAGAGGCAAACCTAGGTGCTCCCATCCCTAGTTTGAATCACTTGAATTGTATAGTGTATCTCTCTCAACAAGAATTATGGGACAATTTTAGGGAGGTAGGAATGGTTTGCATTGGTGTTTGAGGAACACCGACTCCAAATTTTTTGGAATTTAGAAGTGCTTATTTGTCTGTGCAAGAATTAAGAGGAATTCCATCGTGTTTGTGAATTATTTGAGGTATCCGCTTAGTTTTGCAGGAGTTTCATTTTTGTTTACAAGGATACAGAGGTGAGAAATGCGAGACAATTTGAGATAGCCTATAGAGTGTTGGAAATACTTCAAATTGTAATTGTAGAGCTGGAGTTTAGGAATATGGAGGGCCATAATAATCTTGGGAATTGTTCAATTTGTGAAATTATGGGTATTCACCATGTCCCGAGGAGGCATGCAATTCTTTTGTTTGATAATCATAAATCCATCTTTAATGCAACCAAAAGAATGTTCTCTCAAGAGGAAGCTCACAATTATGAGTATGTAGAAATTCTAGAATTGGTTACACAACAAAAACACAAAATAGTGAATCTAAGTCAAAGTGTAGAGTGGTTCAATAAATGGTAACAACCTTTGCTAAAATATCCCAGTGAATAGTTGCATTCCAAATCATGTCAATTGGATCAGTTCTAGAAGAAGGACAAGAGGATGAATCAATGCATCAAGATTATGGAATGTTGAGATGGAGTGGATAATGAAATTAGCCAAGCTGCCATCGAAGAACCAAAATGAAGCACACAATGGTCATGTCTTTGCTTTGTCTCAAGTGTTGTTATGTTTTGCAAAGTCTCTTTCATTTTAATATTTTTTTATAGAATATATAGGAGTTGGTTCTTTTGGTATTCCTTTGCAAGGGAAAAAACAATAGTTATAGTTGTAAGCTCTGTTAATTTTGGGAATTTTTGTGAACAATGTGTCTATGAACAACCCTCATGTTTTGTATTGTCATGCTAACTAGTGAGGTTGCAACATTTTTTAATAGAAAATATAAATGTTCTAGTCCAAGGAAAAAACATAATGTTCTATCGACAAGCTAATATGAAATTTAAGAGGCATTCACAAGACATTTATGATTGTTGGAAATCATGTTAATTTTATTTCTCTTTTCAAAATTTAACTTAGATAATTCTACATGAGTGCAAAATATAATCGTGCTTATTGAGATTCATTGGAAAAGATCTACAATAACAAGTGAAACTAGCAATTTCCCTTGATGTTGCAAATGAACGTCGTAAAAAGGAAATGTGATTAAATGTAGATCTAGGCAAGAGATTTCCAAGACATTGGAAAGATGTTAAGGGTAGAGCACTTGCATGTGCATAGAGAAAGTCGAGTTACTTCTTAGTACAATGGGTATTGGTTATTGGAGATGTAAATGACGTTGAATGAAAGTCTATGCATTGTGATGACATCTGATATATTTAAGAACAACAATAAACTTTTGTTCTAGTTTTTTATTTTTAGTTACATGGAAAGGAAAATCCATATGAGGAGAGTAATTGAAATGGTGACATAGATTTCCATACTTGATGCATGATTATTGGAATGAAAACAACATTAACAAACCTAAGACAATAAAATATGACTAAGAACAACTATTTCTTATGGAATTGGAGCATTAGCATATCGATAAATTACAACATTAGAGGTTAAAGAAGGTATCATACAAAAATACTACTCGAGCATATTGTAAGAATGGTAGAGCAGCAGTGCCATTGAGATTGAAAAGTAGACATCCCATATGCCAAACAAAATACATTATTAGCCACATTATCAAGTCCATAATAGGCATTAAAGATCTAAACATAATGTCATCATAATTTGAAAATCAAAATAAACCAAAATGGATATTGTTAATTGAAGTGTAAAAGTAAATTGCATTGGATCATCTATTGAAATGCAAGGAGACCGACACAAGTACACAATCCATCATCAACCATTCTTGCCAAGAATAATTCCAACAAAGAGGTGATTTGTGGAAATATACAAGTGTCTTGATTCGTGAACCTAAACATATGCAGTTTACTAACTATTAATAATGATATAAAATAAAAATGATAATGTGAAGAAGTGAGAACATCGTGCACAACAATACATGCATGAAATAAATTGATATAACAAATTCCCTCAAATAACAATCTTTATTTGCAACAACAACCATCCACATTCATACAACATAACTACAATTTAAGGTATATTTGGTATATACAAGAGATATCAAGAAGAGCCACTTCCTATCTATTGTACACAAAACAATACACAAACCAAATTGACAATTTAAATTAATTTTTCTATTAATATCATCATCGATAAAGACAAACCAATTCAAAAAAATGTAGAGTATGTAAAAGCACTAATCAAGGACAAATTTTATATCATTTATATTTCATGAAAAATGACAATACAAAAGTGAACCTAGCAAAAAAAACACATTATCTAGAACCATGACCCTATATGGACATTTATTTAGAAAACTAACATTCTGAAAAGAACATGCCTTTTTCCATGTTTAGAAAGAAGCATATTGTTTTGGAGAGGATTTGGTTTCCATACTTAGAGAGTAAAATGACACCAACACAATTATTGACTTGATGAGAACTGTGACCTCAAAACAAAAACTGTAGCCCTAAATACCCATATTTTTTAGTCACAAGCACCAAAATCAACCTCGGAAAAAGTGTTGCTCCTAGAATCGCCCATTTTTTTCAATGTTAGAATTACAACATTTTACCATCATGGTCTTAAATCCTTATAACGTTACAAACATAAACCCTTAAAATTGACCCCCAAATAAAAAAGTGGCACTCCCAACATCACCCTTTTTTTGGGGGGTAAAAATTATAACTTGTTTTGTAATCATAGCATTGACAACTGATATTGTTCCAAACAAAACCTTAAAATTGACCCCCCAAAATAAACATTAGTGCTAGCAGTAGTACCCATTTTTTTGTGTGTTAACATTACAACTTGTTTGAAACCATGGCTTTGACAATTGACAATGTTGCAAACTGAAATGTCAAAATCATCCTCTGAATTGAAACATAGTGCTACAAGTAGCACATTCATTTTTCGTTTCATGCTTAAGATTACGGCGTTTTTGGAACCATGGTCTAAAAAAACCAACACTATTGCAAACAAAAATCATAATAAATAATAAATAAATAAACAAAGAAACAAATATATATATAGAAAAATCCCAAAACAAGGAGAAAAAATCTTGTTTTTTCAAATACACACACACACACACAAAAACATTTTAAATGAAAATACATAATAATTTTTTTTTAATTACAAAAATAAAACAAACAAAAACTAAATTAAAATTAAATAATAAAAAAAAATAAAAATTGGGGAGCCTCTCTCCATTTTGTTAGAATGTTTTTTAATGTTGTCTATTGGGTTGATGTAATTATGTACTTAGTGTCATAATGATTATCATTATAACATCATCTGTGGAGGACTTATCCATGTAGCATGGCCTCATTAGACTTTTGTAATATTGCACATGTACACATGGAGACAATTTTGGGAGTTGTTAGGTGGTGACCTGTGTCTCAGGTAATTATGACCTACACTCATTGATCATTATTATCCACTACTTCTCCTTTATCTCTTGATGAGCTTATCATCAACCTTTATGGATTGATTGATCTCCACCCTTGCTTGTGCCTTATGATCAATGGTCTAAGTTTCTCATAGTTACTATAAATTGAGGCAGTGTGTCTTGAATTCAACAGAGTCAAGAATGGTTTATGGTATTGATTATTAGCTTGGACCCTATGGGTACTTAGGCTAGAGCATCCATATGCTTGAGAGTTGTATGGATCCCATTTGAACCCCATACTTGAGAGTTCTCTAGCTGATGTAATTGGGAGAGTTATATCAAGAATATAAGGCCTTACCTCTATGGATGTTTTTCCACCTTGGGGTTTCACCACATAAATATCTTGTCTCCTCTTTCTTATTTGATATATCTACTTGTATTTGTTTGATGCATTCCATAGGAGTGCATATATGATAAATCTTGGTAATATGTTTCTACATATTTTTCCTGGTCTTTCATGGTATTAGAGCCATACATCTAATTCCTTGGATGAAGTTATTTGTTCGTTGAAATATTGGATGAGAGATCTATTTATTCCTTCAGTGAGCATTCGACACTAAGGATTGAAGTTTATTTTTTCGACATCAATTTACAAGTAGACCTAATTTATTTTTTTAGATATGCTAATCTAAATTTTAGATCTGATTTTTGAAGCCCAATTTTTTATAGATTTGCAAATTCATAACTAAATCTCGTGCACGGTTTCTGCAACTTTAAGCTATTTTTTCCATATCTAACATTACCATTACATTTGGAGCATGCTTAATAGTCACTATCAATGTTCATGTTGCTAAATGGTCTCTGCTTGGACCACATCTAAGATTGAAGATTTATGGGTGTACTTCATATACGTACAAATTGATGCATTTTTGGGATGATTTTACTGTACATATGAGTATGAATTGGTTTAATTAGCGAACATTGACGACTTGTTTACCACAAGCAACCTTCATTTTCCCTAGATATTGAGAATTTATTCTACTAGGCACGGGTTGTTCAATCCCTATAATATGTTTTAAAATTGGTTCTTCAACAATATACCAAATGAATTTGACATCAAGTATCATGGTTTTTATCAATTGGTTATAATAACATGTTATGTATTTTCTTGTTATGAGGTCTTGGGTTCAAAACCCATTCCTTCTCAATTGTAGTTAACAATTTTTTTAATAACTATATCATTTGGAGGACTTGTGACACCACTACCACATGGACTCACTCAACCAGCCATCATGTGCCACATCAATAGGAGCATCCAAACATAAAAATAACTATATCATTTGGAGGACTTTTGATACCACTACCACATGGACTCATTCAACCAACCATCATGTGCCACGTGAATAGGTGCATACAAACATAATTGTCAACTCAACTGCCACATGTCATTTCGTACAATGTCACATGTCATTTTCAACACATGTTGCATCATCATTTCATACATGCCACATAAGAATTAGATACATTCCATGTTAGTGTATGGTGTGTTCCATTTAGACCAATCAGAATTGCCGTGTGGCACTTTTAGCTTAGCCTGCAAGGATTAGCACCAAGATTTTGAAGTTGATTTTTAAATTTCCATAACTTTGTCATATGACATTGGTTTTCAGTGCAATTTTTTTCAGACTTTGTATTTTTTAGTTCTATACATAGTGACATGTCTAGATCCAGTGAATTATTCTATTTGATGCTGGTGATTTTTATTTGTTCCCAAAAACTCAAGGCTAGACTTCATTTTTAGAAATTAAAATGGTCTTAACTTGTTGATACAGACTTTGTTTTGAGTGGTTTTTTTTTTTCAAATTGTATAAATTGCATACACTATGCAATGGTGATATTGGTTTCTATTAGTTTGTATATATGACTAATGAGGATGGTAATGGCCACATATTTCTCCTTTATTTGATTGTGATAACAATCTCTTTAAGACAATTTCTTGATGGTATAAATTTGGTGCTTTTCTTGGCTCATTGTATTTGTGATAGGGAGACCATTTTATATTATATGTGGTGCATAATTGAACACTTGTTGAACTTGATGATCATTGTAATATCATGTTCAAGTTCTTGATTGAATCACTCTAATTGATCATCAACACTTTCAACATGTTGGATCACATTCAACTTTATGTTCTATTGTCATTCATGTCTTTTTAGAGACATTGTTCTTTGATACATTGTGGACTTGCCATGATGTTCTATCCTAAGTTAGCTCTATGTTTGCTTCACATGTTCCTAAGTGGTGCATGTGAAGAGTTTGGAGACATATTGGTTTTGTAGATTATTACTCTATATTGAAATGCTTGACACTTCATCATGACAATATCGATGTTGTCATTGTTGGTCATTATGCATTGATTCTTGACAGTAGTAGGGGTCTTCTTCTTACACCTTACTTAGGATTTGGTTACATCTTATTATGGTTTCGTACATTGTTCCATTCAACAGATTATTCTTGAAAACAAAAAAGTTTGGTGCTATCCTTGCTACTTAT
>JASDQU010243602.1:133004-147936 GCA_032191745.1 Picea mariana
ACTTCTGAAATTTACATCTGTGTTGAAAAGACTGTTGTTTGAAAGAAGTTAACTGATTTCGATCTGTGAGTGAAGCCTGTCACGATCATACATTATCTTCTTACGTTGTTCCTGTTCCTTAAGGGAACAACTCAGAAGATGTCTCCCTGCCTTAGAAAGTCGGTTTTGTAAACAAACCATCTCTGAATCTTAATGAAGGACAATTTTAAAAAATTCTATTGAGGTCTGTAAAAATATGTTTAAAATATCATAATTTTCAGCGTCACCCCGCTCAATTATATATCTTTAAAAAATTAAATCATAAAAGAGCTGTGGGAATTGTTTGTAAACCCCCCGGGATGCTGAACAGGTCTGCTGGCAGCAGGTAAATGCATGCATGACGCCAAGACAACTTCGTTGGGGTACTGAACAGGCCCACTGGTAGCGAAGCAATGTCGGGTATACAAAAATTTGCAAATATGAAATCTCTTGACTTTAAAATGTCCTTTATTATGATCTGGAACTTCTTAGCAGGATACAAATATCAGAGTGGGTTAAATGGAAACCCTGTCGAGGCTATGAACGCTTGCTGGAAGCAGTGGCTCTGTCAATAGTATTGGAGATTTATCTTTAATATCATGACTCTCTTGTCTTAAGACTGTTATCAGTTTTCATCTCTTAAGAACTGCTGGAATATTTGATTAATGATGATGTTTAAACAATTTTCTAGTTGTTTTTGAGTTAGAATTATTCTCATTATCATAATCTAAATTTGTTCTTTCGGAAGAGATAACTGCTTCTACTAGTGTGTCTCCATTGTTGGCAGCCATTTCGCATTTTTATCCTATCTTTATAAGCTTCCTACACAAGTGTTTTGGAACCCTTGATTCTCATCGCAATCTTTTGAATGAAACGACATGATTATTTTGCACATTTTCACACCTGCCTTTTGTTTTCGTTTTCACGACTGCAAGCGTGAAAACCTTGGGTTGCAATTCATGTCGATGGCATTAAAATCGTCACTCGATTATTACGAATAATCTTGTTTATGTGGTCATCTCACTTCTAACTCAATGATGGTCACACAGTTGGCGAGACACCAAATTTTTACTCACTTTGCACGTTTGTTAAAATGACTTCATCTTTTTTGATGCAATGGTATTCTAGTGATTGTATATGAGTCCTTGATACAATGGTGGTTTGATGTTCTTTGATCAAATTCCTTGGCACATTGGTTTCATGAGGATGCATTAACATTATGATTAAACCCGTGGTGCAATGGTTGCATACAAAACATAAGTTTATTGGTCAAATCTTGGGTGCTAAATTCGAAATATAATTTTGTTTTAAATCATGCAAACACTATTGTTGTGCAAATATTCGGGTCGACTCATCATAGTTTTCAATGGTTGTTTTATTGGCATTGTTTTTAACATATACCAATAGTGATTTGAATCACCATATGCGTCGTCGACTGTACATTTGAATATGAATGTTTTTCATGGGTTTGATTCGTTCCACCACCCTCGCACACTTAGACATTAATGCCTCCCTTGCATCTCGGGTTACCTCTGTTGGTTTCGGGGAAGCCTGTGAGCTATTGGTCCTGTGTATACCTTGTCGAGCCCCCTCACCATTTACCCTGTTCACTATGTGATCTCTCTTGGCTCCTGTAGGGCGAATTTAACCCCCATGGTGTTCAAAGTCTATTATGGTTTGATAGTGCCAGAGGAGACTGCTTAGTTTAACCCCGTATTGCCTTCCAGAGACACGTTTTTGCGTGGGCGATTCTGGGCAAACGGTTTTGAATCAGATCAAACCCTTGAAAACCCAGAACCGAAATTAGCCCCTTTACCTTCAATAAGGGCGGTTTCCTCAGAAATTGGGTTATTACAGAGTTATATCTCGTGTTTTAGAGGTCAAGTTTCAGATCTTCTCCGTGGCTGTAAGGTGCGTTTTGGGTCTGTGTGCATTTTTCGGAATGTTTATTACTTCTCTAGACCTGGGCCACAACATCTCTTCCACTCGTCTAGCCTTGTGCCTCAACCTCCTGTTGAAACCCTTGATCAATCCAAAGATTTATCAAGTAGTCTGTCAGCAAGTTGAAAGAAAATAGGCTTTGTTCTCTTTAAGATGTTGAGGCAGCTATGGCCTTTTGTTAACTCAAAGATAGCCTGACTGAATCATTTTCCTACTGCCCAGGTATGTATTTCAACATCGATTTTTAATGATTTGGTTTGAATTAGCCGATTGTGTTTGCCCCAAATTAGTTCTGTTTGTTTGAATAGATTAAAAAACGATTCTGTTTTGTTTTGAATGGATGATTTCGTTTTGAATTATGATTGCATTGGATATGTACAAAAGATTTTGTTAGGATCAACATATATTATTTTGTTTGTGTGGATTCATTTGTTAAAATCTAATATATCTATGTTTTTATTGAACCAATTTAACACGATTTTATTGTTCTCAGATTAGTATAAATGATTGAATTGTTTTCGAGTTAGTTTGATTCAAGTTCTGTTTGGTTTGATTTTGAAATGATTTTGTACGTTTGAATTAGCATAGTTGTTTGTATATGAGTTGGGTTAGTATCAAAGATTGGTTTGACAAATAGAATGTAATCTATTGATTTAAAAAGAAAAAAAATGACTCTGTTAGTTTTGGATTCAAAAATGATTCTGTTAAGTTTTGAGATTGACATATTGTGTCTATATTGAATTCGTACCAAAGATTTGTTTGATATTCATTTATAGTATGTTTCGATTGAAATAGATTCAATTACGATTTCGTTTGTTCTCAATTAGCATAGAAGTTTTGGTTTGTTGTGATGTAAATGATTTGCTTTGTTTTCAATTAGCAATTAAAGATTTGTTTAATAGGTCGAATATATTTCTGTTAGTTTTAGTTTGATTTAAAACGATTTTGTTTGTGAATATGACCAGCTACAGAATCATAAGATTTTGTTAGCTAGTCATAAAAGTTGGATTTTTTTTTATGATTTTACAATTGAAAACTGTCTAAACTTGTTTATTCTTGTCTATCCACATGTACATACGAATTTCAATGGAAAATTGGACATGTTGTGGCAGTTTAGAACATGCTTTTTGTGATATAGTTTTGTTTTAAGTTGTTAGTCATAGGCAGAAATAGAGACTTGGGAGATTGTTCCCAGATTTTTTGTAAATTGTTGGTGATAATTCCCACAGGGATGTTTTACCCTGTGGCCTTTTTATACTCATTATTTTTTGTAAATAACCCACAATCACTGTTGGGAGAACAAAAGACTATGGATTTATGATGATACAGACTCGAATGGAAGTGGATCTTTTGTAACAGCTTTAGCTTTCAATTTGTCATACTTTCATTCAAGTTTTGTGCATTTTAATTTGTGATTAAGTCATTGACTACTTTAGATATCAAGACTTATTACAGGTTAATGCATTGTGATTTAAATTCTTTCCATATCTTATGTATCTCAATTTTAGTACAACAATTACTCTATTTCAATTTAATGAATAAAGGTTTATCTTCTTCGTTAAATGAATCATTTCGTACAAATCTTCACATGCGAGTTTATCTAATTGTGATGGTTTGTAAGTTATAAGATTGTTGTCATTTTATGTCTTGTTTGTTCTGTCATTGATATTCAAAGAGCACTGCTACTTCCTGTTTACAAGAAGCTTGTGGAAAATCTGGTGCGGGTTTCCTCCCATCAAACAGCTGAATCAGAGACTTTACACGGGACAAATTGGAAAGCTTTATTATAGGTTAGTTTATTAGTGTTATTTTAAGTAGTTTAGATAGATATATATAGTTCATATTTATAGTTAGGATTATTATTTTAATTGCTCAACTTAGATAGTTTTCATTTTATTTCTTTCTCATAAAATTATAAAAATAAAAAAATAATAGTTTTGCTGTCATAGGACATTTTACAAATGATTTTTACGGGTTTTCATTTAAAATCTGTAATCTATAAATACTGTACATTTGTGATTAAGACTTAATTGTGTTGATAGCTGAACATTTAATTTCACAGAATTATTGCTACATAATATTAGACAATAGATTGTATATATTCATTTCAGATTTTTTTTATTAGTTTTCTTTAATTGTTGTTTTCATTTAGATTAGTTCCTTTAGTTAGTTTCCTTTCATTTTCCTAGGATTTAGATCGGCCAACGGAGCCGCTAAACCCGTCGGGGTGGATCATCCCAAACGGCTTGGGTTATTTAGACAACCCCGGACCAGATCAACTCCTCCAGTTGGCGAGCGTTCAATTTCGCCCGTCAACACTTACCTTTGTATTTGTTGGTTCCCCTCTTGAGATTTCTTACAAAATGTGCTTCTTCTTCATCTAAATCATAGACCAATTTTTATTTTTCCTTGTGTTCCTTGTCCTTTGTTTTCTTCATAGCTTTAAAGAATGCTTCTTTATTTGATTGTTCATTTTTTGTACATGTGCCCATTTCATATGCTATAAGGGACCCATGTAGTTTATCCATTGTCATCTTGGTCAAGTCCCTATTTTATTCAATGGTGGAGACATTGGCATCATATCTCACAGGAAATGATCTTAACACTTTATGTACAACCAAGGATTCATTGAGTTCTTCTCCTAATCCTCTAATAGCATTGACAACTTCATCTACTATGAGTAAATAGGTTGTAATATCTTCCTTTTCATCCATTTTCATATTTTCAAACTGTGCTATGTGTCATTGAAGTTTGACCTTCTTGACTTGAGGGTCACCTTCAAAAATATTTTTAAGTTTATCCCATAAATCTTTAGCTTTTTTGCATCACATCACCTTGCTAGAAATAGTTGGTGACAATCCACCAAGGATAACATGTCTGGCCTTTGCATTGCAACTCATTAATTTCTTCTCATCTGGATTGGTGGGAGTGGTTTTTGGAAATTTATATCCATTAACAATTGAGATCCAAATATCCACTCCTAAAGATGTCAAGTGAGTTTGTACTATGTTACTCCAGTATGCATAATTGTTTCCATCAAATGGTGGAATCCCATTTGGAATGTTACCTTGGCCTTCCATTGTTGTTCACGATCTTCCTTCCAGTGATTAAAATGTGTTGAAGTTAACTTACTCTAATACAAATTGTTGATACTGAGAGGGGGGATGAATCAATATGAAGTACAATTTATCACTTTTTACAACTTTACTTTCCAATCAAATAATATATCCAATAAAGAGCAGAAGGAGAGATACATAATGCATAATAGATATAAGTGAAAATCCAATGAATTTTTTTCTTATATAATAAAATATTTCATTCAAAGGAAGCTACAACTTCCAAGTTCTCTAGCTCCAACTGGAAGTAGGCTCCACCCCCTAATTTACAGGCTCCAACCTTAAGAAATCTCCAACTTGCTATATTTTTCGGCACCAACCAGAAGGAGGCTAAAACCCCCTTTCATTTCCCCTTCCTTCCACCCTTGAGTATAAATTATAGAATAATTTTTTCATTGTCACTATCACTATTACATCATGATCATCAAACTGGTTCCACTTAGAAATTGGGTCCACATAGAAATTGGGTTCACATAGACTCTCATTGTCATTTTCACTATCTTTGTCACTATCATTGATACATAATCATCATCATCAAAATGGGTCCACTTAGAAAATGGTTCCACATAGAGATCATAGGTCCACACATAAATCCCAACAACCACATAGAACCTTGTCCAAAAACTCAACCTTCCATACTATAGATAACCCATAACAATGATCAAAACATCGCTATAAGACTAGAAAATATCCTTCATAAGAGCTCCTTATCCTCCCAGATGCTTCACTCCAAACTTGTGATAAGATATCACTAGCTTGTATGTTATAAAAATGTGAAAATACATCCTATATTTATAGTAGTTATGTCCCTATTATTATTTTTGGGGCCGACTTGGCTGAAGTGTCCTTAATTTTCTGGTTGGGTTGTCGGGCAAAAAAATTCATATCTCCTCATTCATTGGGAGTTACAAGAACTTCCATATATGTAACTTGTTCTTCCATTTGAGTTGTTTATGTAGGGTAAATATTCCCTCAAAGATAGGGTATCCAAATTGACCAAAATAATTCTTTCAACGATGTCCATCTTGCAATCTAGGTCTTGGACATATGTAGGATTCTTCACTTGAATGTAGGGGCTTCTTGACCACACCTATATGACTTCTTGTGGGATTATTCAAAACATATTTTGTACTCTTATTCTTCAAGAAATTGTGGTCTTCTTCAAAAACATATTTTGTACTTTTATTCTTCAAGCAAGTGTGGGCTTCTTAACTTTTTCTAGGGTTGACATCAATGAAAACCAATTTTCCAACAATCTCCCCCTTTCTCATTGATGAAAACACTCATTCTCCCTCTGTAATCCTAATCTTCCCATGTCAAAATGCTTCTAATTTTTCTCTCCCCCTTTGACATCAATGGAAAAGGGTGAATCTTTTCTTTGGGGTTTCTCCCCCTGAACATATGGCACTCAATAATACCTCTTATTTATTTTATGTCTTCTTATCCTTTGTTTATTTGTTATGATCCTTGGATCTCTTTTGTGTGACTTCAGTTTTATTTCTCTTCTCTTTTTCTAGGATGTATATGTTATTTGGTCTTCTTGTTGCTATTGCAACCAATTTTCCTGAGTCCTTTTCTTTGATTTCACATTTTTTGGAATCAAATTTAAGAGTGTATCCTTGATCACATATTTTTCTGACACTTAGGAGATCATGTTTAATATCTTCAACTAGTAGGAAATTTTCTTCTTTCACATTTTCACTTCCAATATTTACTACACCTTTTCCAAGTATTTTGACAAATGAGTCATCTCCAAATGAAACACTGCCACCCTTTTTATTTAAGCTGATGAATTTATTTTGGTCCCCAATCATGTGTGTTGAGCACCCATTTGCTATGTACCATTCATCTTCTTCTTCTTTATCTTCAATGATCAGTGTGATTTGAAAATTTTCTTGGTTTGTATTCTCTTTTCTTCTCCATATTGTAGTTGGTTTTATGATAGGAGCATATTCTTTCATATATGTGCAATCTCGTGCTTTCTGACCAAGATTACTGCATTTGTAGCATATAATATTTTAATCCATCAGTGGATCAAATGGATTGTAACTTATGTTGACATATCCATAAGAATTTCCAGATCTAATACTTACATGATTGTTCCTTGGATATCCATAATCATTTCTATTTCTCACATATTTGTTTCTTGCATTGGTTTTGCAATGAATTACTTTGTGTCCAAAGTTTTTGCAAGTATAACAATGACCAAGAAAAATATTCTCATACCTGAAAAGAAGTGGTCTTCTTGGTGCTTTACACCTCTTGAATTTTGATCTTCTGTTCTAGTTGGAAGTGTTATGTTCTTGTTGTTATTCAATTCCCTCTTGATTTTTATCAAACTTGGTAGGAAAGAACCTTCTTGATGTATCACCCCTTCTAAATTCGGATCTTCT
The DNA here is from genome assembly GCA_032191745.1 of Picea mariana. Lineage (NCBI taxonomy): Eukaryota > Viridiplantae > Streptophyta > Pinopsida > Pinales > Pinaceae > Picea > Picea mariana. Next base: position 140,473 of record JASDQU010243602.1, read on the forward strand.
TTCATGTTCCTGTTGTTCTTCAATTTCTTCTTGATTTTTTATTCCACTTCTTAAGTCATTTGCATAGCTTCTAGAATTTCCTTCATCTTTCTTGTCCTCTTTATCTTTGTTTGTTGTCTCTTAACTGTTATCATATCCAAGTCTTGTCTTATTGGTAGGTGATCTATGATTGCAAATAATTTCATCTATATTTTCAGTACTTCTTCCAAAATTTTCCAACTTTTCCATGGTCAACGTTACCTCTTTTCTTATGCGATCCAATTCCATTTTTAATTTATCATACTCTTCTAATTGTTCCTTCAAGATGTTAATTGTATTTTCAAGCTCATGATTCTCTTATTCAAATATTACCAATTTGTTTCTTAGCTCTCTATTTTTGTTTCTAAGATTATCATTTTCTTCTTCAACATGCTTCATTTTTTCAAGATTATCATCATCTTCTTGTTCACTTTTTGTGATGTCTTTGCCTCCCCAAAAAGTTTCAAAGCTTGTTCTTTCAGTTTCTTCATCAAACGCTTCTTCAAAAATGATTTCATCTATTTTAGAATATTTGTGGTCATCATATTGAGTTTCTTGAGTTATGAAGAGAACTTCCCTTGTATCCATTTCTTCTCCATCACTTTTATCTGAAGAATTGTTGTCCTCCTTGGAGTACAGACTCTTTTTCTTGTGGAATATTTTATTTTCTTCAAAATGAAATTTCTTAGAATAGTGTCCCACTCTACCACAATTGAATCATTTCAAAGGTAAATTACCTTTGTATTTGTTGGTTCCCCTCTTCAACTTTCTTACAAAATGTGTTTTTTCTTCATCTGAATCATAGCTCGATTTTTCTTTTTCCTTGTGTTCCTTGTCCTTTGTTTTCTTCATAAATTTAAAGGATGCTTCTTTGTTTGATTATTCATTTTATATACATGTTCTCATTTCATATGATATGAGGGTCCAAAGTATTTCATCCATTGTCATCTCGTTCAAGTCCCTATTTTATTCAATGACAGAGACATTGGCATCATATCTCATAGAAAGTGATCTCAACACTTTCTGTACAACCAAGGATTCATTGATTTCTTTTCCTAATCCTCTAATAAAATTGAAAATTTCATCTACTCTTAGTAAACAGGTTGTAATAACTTCCTTTTCATCCATTTTCATGTTTTCAAACTGTACTCTGTGTCATTGAAGTTTGAACTTCTTGACTTTAGGGTCAGCTTCATAAAGATTTTTAATTTTGTCTCATACCTCTTTAGCTATGCTGTATATCATCACCTTGATAGCAATACTTGGTGTCAATACACCTAGGATAACATGTCTTACCTTTATTTATCCACTACTAAAGATGCCAAGTGAGTTTGTGTTTTTTTTCTCCAGTATGCATAATTTTTTCCATCAAATGGTGGAATCCCGTTTGAAATGTGACCTTGGCCTTCCATTATTATTCATGATCTTCTTTCCAGTGATTAAAATGTCCTAAAGATAACTTGCTATGATACCAAATTTTGATATTGAGAAGGGGGGTGAATCAGTATCAGGTACAATTTATCACTTTTTACAACTTTACTTTCCAATCAAATAATATATCCAATAAAGAGTAGAAGAAGAGATACACAATGCACAATAGTTATAAGTGAAAATCCACTGAATTTTTTGTTATATAATAAAATATTTCATTCAAAGGAAGTTACAACTTCCAAGTTCTCCAAGTCCAACTGGAAGGAGGATCCAACAACCTAATTTACAGGATCCAACCTAAAGGAATTTCCAACTCCCTATATTTTTCAGCACCAACCGAAAGAAGGATACAAGCCCCTTTCCTTGCCCCTTCCTTCCCCCCTTGAATATAAATGATAGAATAAACATGTCATTGTCACTATCACTATTTCATAATCATCATCAAATTGGGTCCACTTAGAAACTAGGTCCACATAGAAATTGGGTTCACATAGACTGTCATTGTCATTGTCATTATCTTTGTGACTATCATTGATACGTCATCATCATCAAACTGGGTCCACTTAGAAAATGGGTCCACATAGAAACTGGGTCCACATGGCTCCACACATAAACCCCAACAACCACATAGAACATTGTGCAAATAATCAACCTTCCATACTATAGTGAACCCATAACATTGATCAAAACATCACCATAAGACTAGAAAATATCCTTCATAAGATCTCCTTATCCTCCCAGTTTGTTCACTCCAAACTTGTGATAAGGGATCACTAGCTTGTATGCTCTAAAAATGAAAAAAACACATCCTATATTTAGAGTAGTTCTATATCTATTTTTAGTTTTGGGGCCGACCTGGCTGAAGTGTCCTTAATTTTTTGGCTGGGTTGTCGAACGGAAAAATTCATATATCCTCATTCCTTGGGAGTTAGAGGGACTTCCATATACCATTGGAAAGGTATCAGAATAATATTTGCAAACATGTAATGCGTTCTTCCATTTCAGTTCTTTATGTAGGGTAAAAAATATCTCAAAGATAGGGTATCCAAAATGACCAAAATAATGCTTTCAACAATCTCCATCTTGCAATATTGATCTTGGACATCTATAGGATTATTCACTTGACTGTAGTGGCTTCTTGACCACACCTATGTGGCTTCTTGTGGGATTATTCGAAACATATTTTGTATTCTTCTTCTTCAATCAACTGTGGGCTTCTTCAAAACATATTTTTTACTCTTCTTCTTCAAGCAATTGTGGGATTCTTCACTTCTTCTAGACCGGTTGACATAAATGAAAACCAATTTTCCAACAATCTCCTGCTTTCTCATTGATTGAAACACTCATGCTCCCCTTGTCATCCTACCCTCCCCCTATCGACATAATTTTTATTTTTATCTCCCCCTTTGACACCAATGGAAAAGGGTGACTCTTTTCTTTGGGGTTGCTCCCCTTGAACATATGGCACTCAATAATACTTCTTATTTATTTTTTGTCTTCTTATCATTCTTTATTTGTTATGATCCTTGGAGTTCTTTTGTGGGACTTCAATTTTATTTCTCTTCTCTTTGTCTAGGATGTATATGTTATTTGGTCTTGTTGTTTCTATTTCAACCAATTTTCCTGAGTCCTTTTATCTGATTTCACATTTTTGGGAATCAAAACTAAGAGTGTATCCTTGATCACATATTTTTCTGACACTGAGGAGATTATGTTTAAGATATTCAACTAGTGGGAAATCTTTTTCTTTCACATTTTAACTTCCAATATTTATTGCACCTTTACCAAGTATTTTGATAGATGAGTCAACTCCAAATGCAACACTGCCACCCTTTTTATTTAAGCTAATGAATTTGTTTTGGTCCCCAGTCATGTGTGTTGAGCACCCATTGTCTATGTACCATTCTTACTCTTCTTATTTATCTTCAATGATCAGTGTTATTCGACAATTTTCTTGGTTTGTATTCTCTTTCCTTCTCCATATTGTAGTTGGTTTTATGATAGGAGCATCTTCTTTCATATATGTGCAATCTCATTCTTTGTGACCAAGTTTATTGCATTTGTAGCATATAATACTTTAATCCATCAGTGGACCAAAGAGATTGTAATTTATATTGACATATCCATAAGAATTTCTAGATCTACTACTTACATGATTGTTCCTTGGATATCCATAATCATTTATATTTCTCACATAGTTGTTTCTTGCATCGATTTTCCAGTGAATTGTGTTGTGTCCAAAGTTTATGCAAGTATAACAATGACCAAGAAAAATATTCTCATACCTGAAAGGAAGTGATCTTCTTGGTGTTTCACGCCTCCTGAATTCTGACCTTAAGTTCCAGCTGGAGGTGTTATGTTCTTGTTGTTAGTCAATTCCCTCTTAATTTTTCTCAAACTTGGTAGGAAAGAACCTTCTTGATGTATCACCCCTTCTAAATTCGGATCTTCTTTCATGTTCCTGTTGTTCTTCAATTTCTTCTTGATTTTTTATTCCACTTCTTAAGTCATTTGCATAGCTTCTAGAATTTCCTTCATCTTTCTTGTCCTCTTTATCTTTGTTTGTTGTCTCTTAACTGTTATCATATCCAAGTCTTGTCTTATCGGTAGGTGATCACTGATTGCAAATAATTTCATCTATATTTTCAGTACTTCTTCCAAAATTTTCCAACTTTTCCATGGTCAACATTAACTCTTTTCTTATGCGATCCAATTCCATTTTTAATTTATCATACTCTTATAATTGTTCCTTCAAGATGTTAATTGTATTTTCAAGCTCATGATTCTCTTATTCAAATATTACCAATTTGTTTCTTAGCTCTCTATTTTTGTTTCTAAGCTTAGCATTTTCTTCTTCAAGATGCATCAATTTTTCAAGATTCTCATCATCTTCTTGTTCACTTTTTGTGATGTATTTTCCTCCCAAAAAGATTCAAAGCTTTTTCCTTCAGTTTCTTCATCAAACTCTTCTTCAAAATTGATTTCATATATTTAGAATCTTTGTGGTCATCATCTTGAGTTTCTTGAGTTATGAAGAGAACTTCCCTTGTATCCATTTCTTCTCCATCACTTTCATTTGAAGAATTGTTGTCCTCCTTGGAGTAGAGACTCTTTTTCTTGTGGAATCTTTTATTTTCTTCAAAAGGACATTTCTTAGCATAGTTTCCTACTCTACCACAATTGAATAATTTAAAAGGTAAATTACATTTGTATTTGTCAGTTCCCCTCTTGACCTTTCTTACAAAATGTGCTTCTTATTCCTCTGAATCATAGCCCGATTTTTATTTTTCCTTTTGTTCCTTGTCCTTTGTTTTCTTCATAGATTTAAAGGATGTTTCTTTGTTGATTGTTCATTTTTTTACTTATTTACATTTCATATGCTATGAGGGACCCATGTATTTCATCCATTGTCATCTTGGTCAAGTGCCTATTTTATTCAATGGCGAAGACATTGTCATCATATCTCAGAGGAAGTGATCTCAACACTTTCTGTACAACCAAGGATGCATTGAGTTCTTCTCCTAATCCTCTAATAGCATTGACAACTTCATCTACTCTTAGTAAATATGTTTCAATATCTTCCTTTTCATCCATTTTCATATTTTCAAACTATTATATGTGTCATTGAAGTTTGACCTTCTTGACTTTAGGGTTAGCTTCATAAATATTTTTAAGTTTTTCCCATACCTCTTTAGTTGTGTTGTATCTCATCACCTTGCTAGAAATAGTTGGTGTCAATCCACCTAGGATAACATGCTTGGACTTTGCATTGCAACTCATTAATTTCTTCTCATCTGGATTGGTGGGAGTGGTTTTTTGGAAATTTATAGCCATTGACAACTGAGAGCCAAATATCCACTCTTAAATATGTCAATTGATTTTGTGTTCTATTTCTCCAGTATGCATAATTGTTTCCATCAAATGGTGGAATCCCATTTGGAATGTGACCTTGGCCTTCCATTGTTGTTCACGATCTTCCTTCCAGTGATTAAATTGTGTTGAAGGTAACCTCCTCTGATACCAATTGTTATTATTTGTTGATACTGAGAGGGAGGGTGAATCAATATCAAGTACAATTTATCACTTTTTACAACTTTACTTTCCAATAAAATAATATATATAATAAAGAGTAGAAGAAGATATACACAATGCACAATAGATATAAGTGAAAATCCACTTAATGTTTTTCTTATATAATAAAATATTTCATTCAAAGGAGGCTACAACTTCCAAGTTCTCCAGCTCCAACTAGAAGGAGGTTCCAACCCCCTAATTTACAGGCTCCAACCTAAAGGAAGCTCCAACTCCCTATATTTTTCGGCACCAACCGAAAGGAGGTTACAACCCCCTTTCCTTGCTCTTTCATTCCACCCTTGAATATAAATGATAGAATAAAAATGTCATTGTCATTGTCTTTGTCACTATTACATCATCATCATCAAACTGGGTCCACTTAGAAATTGGGTCCACATACAAATTGGGTTCACTTAGAAATTGGGTCCACATAAAAATTGGGTTCACATAGACTCTCATTGTCATTGTCACTATCTTTGTGAATATAATTGATACATAATCATCATCAAACTGGGTCCACTTAGAAAATGGGTCCACATAGAGATCCCAGGTCCACATGGGTTCACACATAAACACCAACAACCACAGAGAACCTTTTTCTAAGAATCAACCTTCCCTGTTATAGTGAACCCATAACAATGATCAAAACATCATCATAAGACTAGAAAATATCCTTTATAAGAGCTCATTATCCTCCCAGTTGCTTCACTCCAAACTTATGTTAAGAGATCACTAGCTTGGATTCTCTAAATATATGAAAATCCATCCTATAGTTATAGTAGTTATGTCCTTATTTTTAGTTTCTGGGCCGACCTAGATGAACTTTCCTTAATTTTTTGGTTGGGTTGTTGGACGAAAAAAAATCAGATCTCCTTATTCCTTGGGAGTTAGAGGGACTTCCATATACCATTGGAAAGGTATCAGAATACGATTTCTAACCATGTAATGTGTGCTTCCATTTGAGTTATTGATGTATGGTAAAACTTCCATGAAAGATAAGGTATCCAAATTGACCACAAATAATGATTTCAACAATCTCCATCTAGCAATACTGATCTTGGACATTTGTAGGCTTCTTCACTTGACTGTAGGTGATTTTAGGCCACGCCTATGTGGCTTCTTGTGGGTTTCTTAAACAAATATTTTTTACTTTTATTATTCAAGAAATTGTGAGATTCTTAACTTCTTCTAGGGTTGACATCAATGAAAACCAATTTTCCAATAAATACACTCATCACATCTGTTGACATCAATAAAAACCACTGCTTGTTGACATCAATGACAACCAAATGTCCAACAACATGAATGAAAACAAACTATCCAACACTTGTTTCAACAATTTTCAATATATTCTTTCATTGGCACAACATTTATTTCTTGTCTAACTTTGATATCAAATATTGTGCCTTCTAATTCTCTTAATTCATACGAAAGTTAGTGGAGTTTATCTTTGATGCAAGGGTATCAACCAGTTAATTTTGAGATTGACCCAAGGGTCACAAAATTTTACCAAAGGAAGTTGTTTTACTTAAATTTATCATTTCATTGTAATATTTAGGTGGATATCTCTAGAAGTTATCAAATATATTATGGTTTGAGTAGGTGTCAATTGGTTACTAAGTTTTAGGAACATATTTCTAGTTTAGGGGTTTGTTTAGATAGCTTGAGATATGTTGGTTTGTAAGCTACTTGAGAACTGTTGATACTGAGAGGGGGGTGAATCACTATCAACTAAAATTTAAAACCTTTTTCAACTTATACTTAAACCATTCATCTATATCCAATGAACAATAGTATAAGAGTTACACCAATACACCATAATACACCATGCATAATATATGAGAAATAATCAATAGTTTATTGTTCAAGGGAAGTAATGACTTCCAAAGGTAGCTATGGCTTCCAAATGTAGAGGGAGGGATAAACCTCCAAGAGGAAGAT
>JASDQU010243603.1:0-44637 GCA_032191745.1 Picea mariana
ATATACCAAGGAGACATTTTCATTTTGAATCATCTTGTACTTGAACATTTAAGTGGGGTAAAAGGAGGTTGCCCCCTCGAAGAGGCTTATTATCTGATATTATCTCTTTTTCAAGGCGTTGAGTACTTTTCTTGAGGTTTTTCTATGCTATATTGATGTTTGGTTCTTAACAGCATGAGACTTCACATCCCCAAAACATTAGTTATATTTCCATATTAGACTTCCATTATTTATCCTCAATGAACGGCATTAATCTTTATCATGCCAGATATGCAAAAAATCATGTGCTTTCTCATACATGTAAGCAAGGACTTGATGCAGTTTGGAATGGCGGCCAACTCAATGTCTTTTTCAGTTTAAACCACATCAGTTGCCAATCTAATAAAGTGATGATATATACTCGTCACAATAAATGCTTAAAGTAGAGTTTGAATGACAGCAATGACATCAAAACAATATACCACATGCATCATGTTTGAAAGAACTTCCAACTTTTAAACTTCTTCATGCCACCTTGATATATAATAAATACATGGCATATATGAGAAATTGATACTATAATACAACATGTAAGGTTGTATTATATTGTTTAAGTAGAACTTCGTGTTGGATCGTTGTGGTACATAACCAACTCTTTTTAAAATTAAATAGCGTCGTGGCAATAGCAATTGAATCTTCACTTTGTATCAAAACCTCAATGTGATATCAACATTTCAAAACATCGATTATTAGCACACATTTTGATTGGACGACCATGCATTTTTTGTCCATATCATGGAAAACAATCATACATTTGTAATCACCATATACTGGAGAAACCCCAATGGATAGTCAATATGCAGTAAGATACCTCCAATAACTATGGTAAAATCAAGTGATATCATTAACTCTTATAACAAGGGGATTGTCAATTTTCTTTCTTTTGCTAGGAGCTCCCACCTATAGTTTAGTATTTATAAATAATAGATAACAAGAATTCTAAAAATAGTGCCTTGCAATTATTTGTAGGCTTGATGGCTTAATTGGTGATTTCATGAGTCAACATCTGGCGACTCCACTGGGTAGACAATTTTTGAATTGACTAGAATTGATAATTGTAAATGTGTTGAACCTACATAGAATAGATCTAGCTATAAAATACCACAAACATTTGCAGAGACAAATTGAGAAAGAAGAAGCAAGAGAGAAAAATTGGAAGAATTCTCATTAAACGTATGAATAATGAATAATTTACACATGATATACTTTGTATAACTCAACCAATGCGAACTGGAGGAGAATCCAATGCACCATAGTGGTCGTATAGAGTGATATGGACACACACCAGTAGTTATGGGAGTGAACTGCCACCTAGTCTAGTCTCTCGGTAGTTACGGGAGTGAACTGCCACCAAGTCAAGTTAACTAGTCTACCAGTCTTCAGTTAAATGACTGAAACAGAGTGAAGTGAGGAGGAGATCATGGAATTATTTGTAATTTTATAGTCTAGTGATGATCCCAAGGAAAATGCACATTAATTGGTGATGATCCTAATGTTGCATGGTGACAAAACCAATGCAGCATCTAGACTCCACTCAACTAGTCAAACTGAAGTGAAAATTGAAGAGAATATTCTCCTAGAGGAATATTCTCCCTAAAATTTAGGAGACTGGATAAAGACTAATAAACATAGGAAAAATAAATCCTAGGTGTGTGTGAAGTAACTCCAACACCCCCCCTAAACATCACTATGGTGAAAATAAAGAAAGGGTCCCGGCAACGAGGCCATGTTAGGTACCCAAATACAAAAGATAGATTGAAATAAAGTGAGGAAATAGGGAAAACCTCATGGGAAAAACCCCCCCTCAAGATACAATGTATGTAAAAAGAAGAACTGATAGTTGTTAGGAAATTGTGTCCTTCACTCCAAGACGACTTCATAGAGAATGGAACTTATGCTCAGTGAAGGTCTTGATGAAATTTTTTGTCGTATGTTTTGTTGAAAGACAAAACTGTAGGTCGATGATCCCCTTGTCTACTAAGTCTTGGATGTAGTGCATGTGGATATCGATGTGCTTCGTCTGTTGCCTTTGAACTGGATCTCTGCAGAACTTCAAAGTGCTTTGGTTGTCACACAAGATGACGATCTATCGATGAAAATGAATGCCCAACTCGGTGAGAAAATTTTGTAGCCACATAGTGTGGATGGTTATGTTAACTACCCCTATATACTCTGTCTCAGCTGAAGATAGAGAAATAGCAGCATGCTTCTTGCTTGACCAACAGATAGGCCTGGAACCAAGACTGAGTGAGTAACTAGATCTGGACTTGAGATCAGTGCTATATCCAACCTAGTCAGAATCAGTGAACTTGATGAGATCCAATGTAGATTCGGATGCATAATGAATTCCAAAGGTGATGGTGCCATGTACGTATCGAAGGATACGCTTTGCATCCTTCCAATGTCTCTCATACAGCTCCTGCATGAACCTAGAAACTGTTCCAACTACATAGGACAGGTCTGGTCTGGAGTGTTTGAGATCAACAAGCTCTCCACTAGCTGTCTGTACAGTGTGTTGCCAACCAATGGAGTTTCCATGCCATCCTCAAGTTTGACTCCTAATAGGAAAGGAGTCGGAGAAAACTTGTAGTCTGTCATGTGAAATATCTCAAGGAGATCTCGTGCATACTTGGCCCAAGACAATTTGATGCCTAATGCATCCTGACTAATCTCGATTCCAAGGAATAAGTGTAGTGGACCCATGTCCGTCATCAAGAACCTGTCAATTTAGAATCCTCTTGACTGCAGCAATCACTGAAGTCGAGAAACCAGTGATTATAATATCATCAACATACAGACCTAAATGTCTACATGCTCAGGATGACTGATTCACTTCTACTCTTAGTTCTGTATGTTGATGATATTATAANTGCCTAATGCATCCTGACTAATCTCGATTCCAAGGAATAAGTGTAGTGGACCCATGTCCGTCATCAAGAACCTGTCAATTTAGAATCCTCTTGACTGCAGCAATCACTGAAGTCGAGAAACCAGTGATTATAATATCATCAACATACAGAACTAAGAGTAGAAGTGAATCAGTCATCCTGAGCATGTAGACATTTAGGTCTGATTTACAATGTACAAAGTTATGTGACAGCAGGTAGGAGTCTATCTTGTAATACCATTCCCTCTAAGCCTACTTGAGTCCATAAAGAGACTTCTTCAGTCAACAGACCAAATATAAATCCTGCATAAATCCTTGGGGCTTCTCCATATAGATCTCCTCAGAGAGATCATCATGAAGAAATTCATTTTTCATGTCCATCTAATGGAATTCCCATCCATTGGTTTCCCCAATGGCAATTTCAATTGTATGTAATCCATCTTCGCTACTAGAGCGAAGGTCTCGTCATAGTCAATGCCATGCACTTGCTAAAATCCTTTGGAAACAAGCCTAGCTTTGTATCTACTAATCTATCCATCTGTTGCACTCTTGGTCCTGTAGACCCATCTGCACCTGAAAAGTTTTCTTCCATAAGGAAGGGGAACTAGATCCTAAGTTTGGTTCTTGAGGAGGGAGTTGTACTCTTCCTGCATGGTGGATTCCCAAAAGGGATTTCCAGCAGCCTCACCATAAGACTATGGATATGAATACTGGACCAAGAAAATATTCCTGGAGGGAAATGATTCAGTGGCAGTGAGTGCAATAGGAGGCTCCTCGAAATCAGATTAAGTCCTCCTAGTATCGGTTGGATCACCAACAAGATCCCCTGCATCCTGAAGAGTAGTATGGGCCCACTTAGGCCTCTTCTCTAGCTTTTCATCTGCATCTAGATGCACTAACTCTGCATATGACTGTACTAAATCTGTATTAGAATCCTCTAAATAAAAACTATCATTTGAAGAAGAGTCAGCATGTGCATGCTCATCATCTCAAACAGGTGGAAGAATGAAGGTGTCTGCATGTGGATGTTGAGGTACATGTGAGACACTTTCCTTGAATTGGACACTTCGTTCAATGATGAGACAATCTAAGGAAAGATTAATAATTATGTATCCCTTCACACCGTCAGGGTATCCAACAAAGATACATTATGTTCTCTGTAGATCAAGTTCCTTCCTATTTTCAGAGGGAATCTGGGCCCATGCACGTGAAATGAAAATACGAAAGTGGGTCACTTCCGGTTTGAGGCTGCTTCAAGCCTCGTAGGAGTTCTTATCCTTGAAATATCTATGGTAAGATATATTTTTCATGTAGGGTTCACAATTAAGTTATTCGGCCCATAATATCTATGGGAGTGACTTTGCATGCAGCATGCAAGATGCCATCTCTTTTAGAGATTTGTTTTTCCACTCAGAAACTCTTTTTTTCTATGGAGTATAGGGAACTATGTGTTGCAACTGAATCCCTACCTCATGAAAAATATTATGGATCTCACGATTGACATACTATCCCCCATTATCAGTTCGGAGGACTTTGATTTTCTTTCCGAACTATGTTTCAACAAAGGCTTTGAAATCTTTGAGGTTGTTAAAGACCTATGATTTTTGCTTGAGAATGTAAATCCATGTGAAACGTGAGAAATCATCAACAAAAATGAGAACATACATCGCTTTGTTGATTTATGGATGTGGAAAAGGGCCCATGAGGTCACTATGGATCAGATCTAAAGGAGAGGAATCTCTCTGAGTCTTTCCTTTGTCGAATTTCTCTTTAGGGTGTTTTCCAAGAACACATCCCTCACAGATTCTTTTGGATAAATGGATGTTTGGTATACCATCAACCAATATTTTCTTGTTGAGTTGTTGCATATATCTAAAATTCAAATTCTCTAACCTTTCGTGCCATATCCTACTACTTTCATCAGCATGGGTAAGCAGTAAAGCAGAATCTAGTTCAATAAATTCAAAAAATGTATACAATCTAGATTGATGATTTACCTCACCGGTAGAAACCCTGAAATTGGTTTTCATTTCATATATGTCCACTGCATTAGGTGTGAATATGACTTTCTTTCCTATGCCGTAATTCGTCATCCGATACATGGAGATAATATTGGCGGAAAGCTTGGCAACGTGCAGCACATTCTCGAAGCTTTCGTTGGTGAGTTCAATCCCTCCTTTGTCGGTGACCTTGAATGGAGAGTTGTCCCCCATCAGAATAGGAGGACCTTTGCATGCATCCAATGATGAATAGACTACTTTTGTGGTAGCCATGTGATGTGATACTCTTGAATCTACAATCCAAGCATCGAGAGAGGAGTTGATGGCAATCAAGGCATGGCTAGAATTTCCTTTCTTGGGATTCTGATCTTCTGGCTTCTTCTTCCTGGAACCCTCGGGGATGTTATCTCCAAGGTTTTTTTTCTAAAGGATTTGATTCATTATATATATTTGTTTTTTCATGCATGCAGATTTTGGATGGAATCCTTTATGGAAGAATGTGCATTTCTCCCATTTTCTTCCCTTTCCACCTTTGGATCTGGAGGCATCGGTGAAGGGTTTTAGGTACCCTTCCTTCTTCAGATTTACATGAGATTTTCTTTTGTATTTATCCTTATATTTCTGATATTAATGGCTTCCATCTTGCAGAGTAATTGCATGTGCCTTTGGGCCTTTGATTTTTCCCATGTTGATAAGCTTGGTTTTCTCTTGTGTCATGGATTCGATAAATTCCTCAAGAGAAGGCATCATCCAGGTGGCTCTAGAGGAAAATTTGACTGAGTGGAGGGTGGATACAAACACAGAGAATTTAGGACCAAGTTTGGAGAGAATGGTGAGAACCTTTTGTTTCTCCTCCTTAGATTTATCAACCTCGCAAGCTTTGAGTTGTGACAGTAAATCCTTGTATTTTGTAAAGAAATCTTGGAGATTGTCAAAGATTTTTGGATCCAATGTGAGAAATTCCACCTCAAGCATGTGTTCCCTCATCTCATCCTATTTTCCAAAGATCCCTTCCATGGTGGTCCAGGATTCATTGGGGTTTTTACAAGAATATATGTGAAAGAGGAGATCAAGAGAAATGAAACTGCAAATTGTCATGAATGCTTCATCCATTTGATTTAGATACTTGGATTTTTCTATGGCTGATGTCAGTTCTGTCTCTGTATTCATGGTTAACCTGTACAATCCTCTACTTCAAAGTTGCATGACCATCTTATCCTTCCATAAAAATAAGTTGTAATGTGTAAGAATGAATTCTTTTGGGAATTCCATTTTTCCGTTGTCTTCAATCTTTGGTACCTGCAAAAATAATTTGGTGTAGCTTTTTATTAGTGGTCGGTTGGATCTGATACCATGTAAATTTGTTGAACCTGCACAAAATATATCTAGCTATAATATAGCACATACATTTGCAAAGATAAATTGAGAAAGAAGAAGCAAGAGAGAAAGAATGGAAGAATTATCATTAACCATATGAATCATGAATAATTTACACATGATATACTATGTATAACTCAACCAATGTGCATTGGAAGAGAAGCCAATGTGCCATAGTTTTTATAACCCTAAATTTCACCATACATGCATACCTGGCATCAAGCCATCTTACTTGATATTTCTGCCAAAAAATCACTAAGCAACTCTTCTTAAAAACCACATTTTTGAATATGTACATGCCCTGCCTCATTACTGCCCGTGTGCACACACTTGTTTCACCACTACAGCTCATGTACATATGCTATTTGCACCATTACAGCCCACGTATACTCACAAAAGTTGTAAAAATTAAAAAGTTGCAAGGAATTCGTTGAGATTACAGGCTATTGGGTAGTTTCCCAACTATCCCACCACCTATAGCCTATCACCCAACCGAATAACCATCCTTTTGTCATATAAAAGGAGGTGTTGGGGTCTCATTCCAAAGTTAAGCATAAGAATAGTGAAACTATGCCCATTTCACTTTCCCCCCTTGCCCCAAGAATTTGCAGCCACATTGTGAGTTTTGAGTCAGAACTCCCTATTCTTGCCTTTTTCCTCATTCATAAGCCTATGTCATTTCCCTAGAGAGAATTGTGAGAGGAGAAATATACGTGGAAGCAATTGGAGATTGGTGAAGAGGATCCCAGACCAGGTTCGAGGAGAAGTCACCGATCTCATTTGTAAGTGACTTTGTGAGATTAATATAAAGAAGTACTTTTTTTGTCCCGCCATATGATGTGTTCAATCTTTATGTTTGATTTACATTTTATTATGACAATTAACCCACTAATTCATATATAAGATGCATGTTCATAGTTTCTTGTTTGTCTTTTGGTGAATGCAGGTCGGCCTTGGGAGGAGATTTGCAGTCAAGGAACAACCGAATGCAAAAGGATCGACATCGGATGTGGAGTTTAAGGTAGAGTTACCAGATCCTTATACTTTGTATTTTATGCATGAATGTGGGATATTGTCGGGGTAATTGTTAAAAGTAGGAGACTTTAGATGGTTATCTCTACCTGCACGTTGAACCCTAGTGTAGTCCATAGGGGGGATTTCCCGCTATAGCAGAATTGGCGACCATACTGGGGAAACCTCTAGGGTTTTTAGGGGATATCGTTTTGGGTGTTTTAATTGGTTTAGATTACCTTTTTTGAGTTTTTTGTAAGTTGTTGTGTCTTTAAGGGATTCTGGTTTGCCATACCAGTAGTCCCTGCCTTGTCAGCCTTGATTGTTAGTTTTATTTTTGAGAAGTTACAGAGGTGTATGCGGCCTGCAGTGGGCCTGAACGCATACATACGTGCCCTACCTTTGGACAACCCACGTACATACACAGGTTGCTTAAGTGTCAGTAGCATGCCTGTGTCAAGAAAGTCTTTTTTCAAGAAGAGGCAGTCAACCTCTTCCCTGACTAAAGTCATACTTCTCAAGGGTTTTCTTGATCTAGTCCTGGTCTCTGTTGTTACAGTCTTTTAGCCTGGGTTTGACATCAACTAGCTTATTTCATTATCAATATTTCTTATGTTTTCTTAGTAAGGGTTTGAGATGAGTTAGTGAGTCTTTTCTGATCAGTCTGCTTAGTATTGTCAGTGACTCCCTGCGTTCCACAGTAGACCTGAAGTCAATTTTTGGTCTTGTCTTGTCTTTACTTTTTCCCTTTCACTTGCTTTCGAAGAAAATGAAAAGAAGTTATTTCAAGTTTCTTATTTTGAAGCATAAAAAACAAAAAGATTTCATTTCCTTGTTTGGTAAGTAGTTAGGTTAGTTGTCTTTGCTTATCAGGAGAAAGAGTGTTTTCTTAAGTTCTTTACTGAATTCATAGAACACTAAGTAGCTCGTAGTCGAGCGAAATCTTGTTTTGAGTTTTTCTTTTCAAAAATCTTAGAAAAAGTAGTTAAGAAAAGTTGGTTAAAGAGATTAAATTTGCAAATCTTTATTTGTCAAAAAGAAGTAGTTTTCTTTCAGTTTCATTTAATGCTCTTCTCTTTTGTCTCTTAAAATACACCACTAGCTTCATCTTTGTTTCCTTGACTTTAAGACAAAACACTTAAAATTAACGCTTAATTACAATTTATTAGACTTTGTGTTTGTAGGGTCCATCAACTAGTCTAGGCTAGAGCCTTGATATAGGTTGGAGAGGAAACTCTTCAAGGCTATAAAAAAAACATACGAGTCTATGCTAGGGAGTGTAAAAATTCCAATAAAAATGGAATTTATCCAGGACCCCCCTCTAACACAGGGGATAAACACGAGGTCGCGCGCAAAAAGGTAGCGGAGATAACCCCTCCAAAGTCGGACCAAGCGTAGTGGGTAACGCACATAGAGGACTTGTCTTGGGATTATGTTGATTGCATTTTTCATGGACCTTCATGGGTCTCGAATCTGTTCGAGGTCCTCAGTCATCTTCTGGAACCCTTGCCTTTGATACCCTCATTGGGTTTCGGGCTTTATACCCTCCTCATTGCGGTCCACTCGAGTGTCGAATATACCCACCTGGTGACTGTTCACGTGCTGGCAACCTAGTTGCCTTTATTTTAGTGACTTACACAGGTGACTGCGGGGGTATACCACAGTACCTAGGAAATACATCAGGCCACGCTTTGCATATTATACCTAGAGGGTGCTTCTGTATTCAAGTTGCACTTGCACTGGTAAGTTGCTCTAGTGTTGGCTGGTGTAACTGTTCTTCCAACTAGCTAGCGATTTGATTTGTTTATCTCGTAGGAACTCTTTCTATTGTGTGTTGATCTTCAATGTTAGTAAAATCCCTAGTGTGTCGTTGATCTTCTCATATAGTGGAATATCAAGAGCTCTGTTAGTCGTGAAGGCTTCAAGGCCTTACGCCGGTTGGATTAGATCCACCCCGCCACCACGAAGGTGAAGACTTGACCAGCAAGGGTCATTTGAGGCAACTGGGTTGCAAGAAACTGTACTTGAGCCATCCCCGAGAGAAGAACTCTAAAATCCGGAGGAGCCTACCATTTCTAACCTTGGAGCGGAAGCTCTCAGGCCGTATAACTCTTCGGTCACTAACTTGTAGGCACCCATCGTGGTACAAGTTGTCCCTCTAAGGGTAACTCATCACGAGTGTCAAATAGTCCTGCAAGCAGCGATGGAAGAAAATGGTGCTACTTCGTCAGGGAGTCCTCATACTCCCTCTACGGCTACCACTACGTGGGGCGTTCCACCTCCCAACCCTCCTTTGTCGGTCCAGACCACCATGGTCTCGACCGCCTCTACTTCGGGAAATGGTCTAATTCCGTCTATGGCATCGATCACTGCTTCATTGACCCAAAGTGCAACAAGCCCTCCATTCTCATACGGGATGCCTGGGTTTGATAAAAACTATGTCCTATCCTACTCCACCCTACAGACCACAGGTCTAGGGGTAGGGAGATCTAACACTCCTTTACAAGGGTCCATGGGGGGCACCTCAGCCCCCTATAACACTTTCTCTTATGGTGGGGGTCATATACCTCTGTCGTCCCCCTCGCTAGGTGGTGCTTCCCAGCATCTTGCCTAGTCGAACATGAACTACATCTTTGTTGGAGCAGGTAGTCAAGGAATCTCTTTTAACACCACGTCGGTCGATTCTTTGTCATTCTCTTTTTTCGACGTGTTTGGTAAAAAATCTTTCTCATCAGCCATTGTCTCGATCAGGGGCAACCCTGGTTTTGGATCAAAAAATCATGTGCATGGTATTATTCCTGCACACGGGGAAAACACCTCTCAAGGATCTTGGAATTTGTGGCAGGGATCAATCCCCTCATCAGGGATGTCGACCAGGGGAAACCCCTTCCATGGGCAATGGAACCCCGAGAAAACCTCAGTACCTATGTTCGTCAGATCGAAAGGGGGAAACCCTTTACAGAGCCTTTGGAAAGAAATGTTGGGAGAAATCCCTTACCAACCCTCAACATCTAATTACGGGAGTCAGTCGATGATGTCTCAACAAGAGCAGTATCCGTACGTTGGCCATGGCCATGGTTTTTACCAAAAACCTGGTCAGCAGCCTAACTTTTCCTGGAAACTTGGTGCCATCCAAACTCCAGGATCATTTCCTCTTGTACATACTCAATAGCCCAAACTATCGTTACTAGAAATGTTGCATTTTCCATACCTATCAATATTGTTGAATGACCCAATCTGTCACTATCCACGTTGGCCTCCTATGCCGACCAAGTTGCCTTCAGACATTCCAAACTTTGAAGGTAAGCCTAAAGAATATCCAAGCGATCATGTGACCACTTTTCACCTATGGTTATCATCCAACTCATTAAGAGACAACTCCATCCAGTTGTGCCTGTTTCAACGCACTCTTATTGGGAGTGTCGCGAAATGGTACATTGAGCTCGACCGCTCAAGATACTCTACTTTTGGTGAATTGGAAATGGTTTTCCTAAACCATTTTCAATTACCTATGAGATATGATGGCGGCAGCGAATTGCTAGCGAACTTTGAGAAAACAAAATATGATCATATCTCGGATCACATCCAGGATTGGCAGCATCAGAAGAGTTTGATAAAAGTATCAATCTCACTGGCTTTCCTGCTAGAGTGGTTCATTAAGTCTTTGGTACCTCAGTTATCCAAGGACCTTGCAATGTCAGGAGTGTTTTCAAAGGAAGAGGTGATACTGAGAGCTCAACATCTTGAACTAATATACTCTCAGTATGGTTTACTTTACAAAGTTTTTCCATATGTGCTGCGGTCTATCCTTGATAGGACCAGACAGAAGTATGGACCACATGTCGATGGTATCATTGGTTCAGCACAAGTGAATCCCACTGATCAACTGTCGAATCAATTGCAACAGTTTTTGATACAGTAGACAACGACCAGCCAAACCACTGGTTCAGCTTCTCCCCTACTCAAATGTCAGATGTACACAATGTGCAATCGACAAACCCGAAGGCCAACCAGTAGGCTGATGGAAAGAAGAAATAGTGAAACAAGGGTAAGGGGGATAAGAAAACCACCAATAATGTTTGCGGGGGAAATATAGAGAAATGAAAGTCGAAGTATCTGTGTAACCTCTGCACGGAGGTCCATCTGACTCACATGTGCCCTCGGCTCGCGGAGGTCCAAAATTTATTGGCGCAGCAACAGCATGTTGTGTTAACGAACCCATTTCCACATGGAAAAATTTTAACTCAAGTCTCTGCAAATGTGGATGGAGGCAGTCAGGGACCCCCTTCATCATCTAGTAATCCCTCGACCTCAAATTTTTATATGTTGAAAGGTGATGCTCGTATAGAGACTAGGGCACATGATTACGAAATTCCAAACACTTCTGAGAAGGGTAAAGAAGATGAAAACCCATTTGTTCCTCTCCAGATTGAGAAGGCATTGGGCGAAATAATGACACGCATCCTAAAAGGGGCATTCAAAAAATCTTCGCACAACCCAAACACGAGGGCCACCCAGAAATACTCTCTGGTGGAGGATTTGTCATAAACCCCTTGTGCCATGTCTGCTTTGGAGGTCCTTAAGAGATGCCCTTCATAGAGAAAGGCTTTGTTAGCTGCCTTAGGATCTGTTGAGACTTGTAATCCGGGAATGATCATTCTTGATACGACCGACTTGAAACCTTTTCTCGCATACCACGTCGCATTTCAAATAGTAGTGGCTTACACCATGAAATATTTTACCCGGAACATTTTCCACATGGTGGTTGATGAGGGTGCCTCAACTTGCATGATGTCGTTGGTGTGTTAGAAGGCCATTGGCCAACCCATTTTGTCTCTGTCACCTACTCTTCTTACCACTTTCAATGGTCATTTGTTCAGACCACATGGAATCATTCCTTCTTTCACCATGCAGCTAGGAGGAAATATCGTGTGTGTCAAAGTTGAAGTGGTTGATGGGCCTCTTGACGATAATCTCTTGATAGGAAGGAGTTGGACCTATGCTATGCATGCAATGGTCACCACAGTTTTCTGGGTCTTGTTGTTTCCACATGAGGATTGGATCTTATCCATTGATCAGTTGTATTTCTCTTGTCATGACCCTTCATCTGGGGCATCCATGGTCCTGATGATTGATAATCCACAACCTGGCATCATCAATATAGGGGTTGGTTTGTGCCCACCTTTGATGGGTACTTTCGATCACCCGTCTTCGTTCATCGATTTCAAGTTCATATCGGTTGTCCCCGACCAGCCTAAGGCTGAAATCTTTCAAGTGTCGTCGTTCTGTACGACTCACTTTAATGATCCATGGAATCTTCCTTCCCCATTGGCCACGATGGAAGGGACAAGGAATCATGGCATGGCCATGCCTTTGTCTGCGGAAGAGGTTGCATATTATATAGTCTAGCAAGCTTCCATTGACCCCAATTTGACTCCTGCAAAAGAGTTAGATCCAGTTTTCGACCCTACCTGAGCTCAAGGTTCGCTCTCCACTACCAATTCCTCAGACTCGATCTTTCCCTCTGACGAGGTGATTATAGAGGCATTGACTAGTCCAGAAAAACCATGGGATGATCTCCATCATAGATATTATTTTCTCTCGGAGTTAGGAAGAATTGAGGCCGGTGAATTCATGTTGACTATGACTGGAGATAGGTCTTGTCATATCAATCCTTTCGCTATGCACACAGTTTTCATCAAAGGTAATATGGAAACCATCGCTAAAACGATACCTATCGATATCTCTAGAACCCCTCGCATCGTGGAGAATGTCTTCATCGAAGAGGACTTTTCCCCCGAGAAGATTCAAATCTATACTGATTTATTTAAATAATTTCGCGACATTTTCACCTGGTCTTATGAATAAATTCTAGGCATTGATCCAAGAATCATCGAACATGAAATATCGACTTACGCTGACGCCAAGCCAGTCTGGCAGAAGCTTCTTCTCGTTAATCCTTGGAAAGCAGCAGTTATTAAGATTGAAGTAGAGAAACTACTCAAAGATGGTTTCATCTACCCTGTCCAATTGACTCAATGGGTGTCAAATCTCGTTCCGGTCAACAAAAAGCAAGGAACGATTCGTGTATGTGTTAGCACTCCGTAAATCCATTCGACTGATAAACAAATGACGAAGGTAAATTTTTCAACCAACTTTGAGACCCAAAAATAGCCTTTCGGATCTAGAGAGGGATCTCTCAGAAATGGCACAGTCTCCTTGCAAGATATGACTTTGAAAGCAACGGATATATTTAACACCTGTGATGAAATGGGTTCTGGTTATATTGGCGTAGAAAAGTAAGACTTGGGCTATGGGGTCGATCTGAGGAAGAGACGGGACAAATGACTCAGTGACTAGACTTGAGAGGATAAGGCTAGGAGAGCAATAGCCTTCAGTGTAAAACCGTAATGTGTGGTGGGAGAAATTACAGGAAGCAACTCAAGAGCGTCGTTGTGGACAAATTCAGAGTTAGCTTGAGAGGAAAACATTTTGTCTAAGTGGCGCGAACAAGGGGCGTTGTACAGTGAATCTGCAGGTTCGATAATTCGTTCTGAAATATACAGATAGAGATATAAAATAAATATAACAGAAAAGAACATGCACAAATAAAGAAGCACAATACATCCAACTATCACAACTAGAATATTTTCATCAAATCACAGGACCTTTGCATTAAATTCTGGTCAAAACTCAAATTACATACAATAGCAATCGTCTACCCAATTTGCCAACCAACCCTTTTTACACAAAAATGATCCCCGTATATAGGAACTAATGTCACCCTTGGCTGTTAGGTTCGAGCTACTCTCTCTTGGAATCATGGATCCATTTTCTTTGAAAGAGAACAATAACTTCAACGGATTCACTAAAAATAAAAAACCTGATTTTGCCAAATCATAATCGTAACCGAAATATTCTTTACAATCATTGATAATGATCCAAACTCAACCATATGGTTTTGATGAGCCATCATTTTCACTTTTGGACACTCTGTCACCCTTGCACATCAAGTCTGCTACGCAACAATAACCTACAGCAAAAAACGCAGCAGATTGTGCAGCAAAACTGGGAAAATAGGCATTAAAGATGACATCATATCTCACTGATAAAAAACTATTTTTATAAAATGAGAGAGTTTGTTTTATTTAAGCTCGTTATAAATAAATCCCTATCTCGATTTCATTAAATTCCTCTCCATCTGGCCGAAATACATGTCGCAAAAACATGTCTCGGACATGAAATCATGAAAGCTGAAAAATAGGGTTCAATGATTCCTTCGAATCTACCAATCCATGACACATTTTTCAAATATGAGAGAGGTTTTTATTATTTGGTTTGTCCTCAAAAAATATCTCAGGGATTTTCAAAATCATTTCCATTTGGTCATAAATTGATCTTGAAGTTGACCACTAAACCAGTCATTTTCGCAATGTGACTTGTAGCCTGTGCGTAGGAAAATCCACTGCACGACAGAATCCACTGCGCGAAAACATCCTATGCACGATAACATCCACTGTGCAATGAAATCCATTGCATGATGAAAACCACAACGCAACAGCCAACTGCGCGACAAAATCCATTGCGCAACGAAATCCTCTACGCGACAAAAAACCAATGCACGGTAGAATCCTTTGTGTGGTAAAGCGCTTTGCGCAGCGCGCAGTTGCAAATGGAAATGGAAATAATAAATGAAAACCTTCCTTTTGAAACTGACCCTTGGAGATGTTAGATGATGCCAAGCATAAAAACAATATGGGTGCTAACATGCATGACTTTGCAAAATTGTTGACAAACCTCTAACCTTAGCAATAAAAATCATGGTGCTAACAGTTGGCTCCAACGGGGATGCTATCCTCCCTGTGAGGTAGAAAAGAATAGTAGACCAGGTTCCAATCCATTGGGATTCTCCCTAACGCAACTTTCCAACTGTAACTTGTAACCTTCATCCGCTGAAAACCCAAAACTGTGTGTGCTCCAAACTGAAATATGAAACTAAGATGAAAATGAAAACTACATATTGCTAAAATAAATGCTCATAGAACCAAACTTATTCATACTCCTACCTGCCCTACTTTTCTTTAGCATAAATTTCAAATCAAGTGATCTCACACTTCCAATGAAGCCAGTCAAGCAAATGGCTTCTTGACTGCAACTTGCTTTCAGCTCCTCCAGACAGAAAAAAGAACTCAGCAAATGATAACTCAAACTGTAAACCAAAATTTATCCCTGCATTCTTGAAAAACACATACTCCATCTTCTCTAATGATTTTATCCTACTGGAAAAAGGGTCTTCGAAAACATGTAAGAATACCCTTTTTTGAAAATCAACAAAAAGACAAAGATCTCTTTCATCTGGTTGACCCTTCTCAAATGGAAATGTAGCAACAAGATCACCTTTCACATCCTCCATAGAAGGGACATGTTTTATGTAATCTTTGAAATATTTAGATGAAACAACAATCTTATATGTTTGAGAAAAATCCAAAAATGTTCCTTCGTGTTCTTGAACAAGAATATCATCCTGGCTTTTTAAAATTTCTGAATATGTCAAATCAAGAGATGTGAAATCATGAATAGATTATGCAACATCCAAAATATCTAAAACATCCTTCTCTTCTTTGGTATTTCCTTGTAACTTTGGGTATCCATCCTCATTAATGGTTTTACTGCCTAGATTTTCCCCACATACAATTTCAAAATCCTGATTTTCACCAATTTCTTCATGATACAAATCTTCAGAAAATGAATGAGCTACGAAACAATTTAAATGATTATCCTCATACTTTTGACTGTAATAAGGCTGCCAAGGCTGTGAATCTTCATTAATTTCATGGGATATAACTTAATTGTCAACATTATGATGCATATTTGTTTTATTTTCAAGCAAAGAAGAAGCTAATGTTTGCTCGAAATGATCCTGTGTACCAAGACAACTAGTCTCTACTAATTATTCATGATGAGAAGATAATCCGTAAAGGGCTTCTTCGATTTCATCATACATTAAGTCTTTGTCATCAATATCAATCCCCATGTGTTGAATAAGATTTTCAAAATTTCCACAGAATTTTTCCATCAAAACTAAAGATGGGTAACTTTTCTTATAATTCACACAAAATACTGAATAGAAATCTTCAAGGGAAAATAGACTAGAAGATGCCAATCCTTCATACCAAGATCGTGCTTCTTCTTTTAAGGTTTCCATAAATATATTCATCAAGCAGTCTTCATGCAATTTAACTCTTAGCCTATGTATGTGCATGTGGAATTTTACCAAATGAAAGGCAGCATCATCTCCTTCTTGATCTTTGAACTTTGGCAGATATGTTTGTCAATCTACACAAGAATGTGATTTGGAAAACTGGGAATGTGAGAGCGATTCATGGGATCATACCTTGCAGTTATTGAACTCATCTTTTGACAATGGAGTTTCCAATGATGTTTTGGAAGCTAGATTATGCATTGAAAGTGGAGTCGCTAGTGAAAATTTAAATTTATGGATTCTTCTTCCAGTGGAATCACCTTCAAACTAATTTTCTGATGTGTGGAGTCACCAGAGCAGAAATACAACCAATACGTGCCTAAGTGTCTGCTGCCCTCAGACCTTAGAACTGAAACAATGTCGTTCTTCCCAAGGAAAGTTTCATTCAATTATGTCCTTGGCAACGACGCTAGAATGTTAGCACTCTGTAAATCCATTCAGCTGATAAACAGACGATTAAGTTAACTTTTTCAACCAACTTTGAGACCCAAAACTAGCCTTTCAGATCTGGAGAGGGCTCCCTTGGAAATGGCGCGGTCTCTGCCCAAGATATGACTTTGAAAGAAATGGCTATATTTAACACCTGTGATGAAATGAGTTCTGGTTATATTGGTGCATAAAAGTAAGACTTGGGCTATGGGGTCGATCTGAGGAAGAGACGGGACAAATGACTCAGTGACTGGACTTGAGAAGATAAGGTTGGGCGAGCAATATCCTTCAGTGTAAAACCATAATGTGTGGCGGGAGAAATTATAGGAAGCAACTCAGGAGCGTCGTTGTGGACGAATTCAGAGTTAGATTGAGAGGAAAATGTTTTGTCTAAGTGGTGCAAACAAGGGGCGTTGTATAGCGAATCCGCGGGTTTGATTATTCGTTCCTAAATAGACAGAAAGAGACATGAAATAAAGATAACATGAAATCACATACGCAAAGAAAGAAGAACAATACATCCAACTATCACAACTAGAATCTTTTCATCAAATCACAAGACCTTTGCATTAAATTCCGGTCAAAACTCAGATTACATACAATAGCTATCATCTACCCAATTTTCCAACCAACCCTTTTTACATGAAAATGATCCCCATATATAGGAACTAATGTCACCCTTGGATTTTAGGCTCGAGCTACTCTCTCCTAGAATCATGGATCCGTTTTCTTTTAAAGAGAACAATAACTTCAACGGATTCACTAAAAATAGAAAACGCAACTTTGCCAAATCATAATCATAACCGAAATATTATTTACAGTCATTGATCATGATACAAATTTAACCATATGGTTGTGATGAGCCATCATTTTTACTGATGGAAACTCTGTCACCCTTACACAGCAAGTCTTCTACGCAACAATAACCTACAGCAAAAAACGCAGCGGATTGTGCAGCAAAACTGGGAAAATAGGCATTAATGATGACATCGTATCTCACTGATAAAAAATTATTTTTATAAAATGAGAGAGGTTTTTGTAGCTAAGATAGTTATAAATAAAATCCTCTCTCGGTTTCATTAAATTAATCTACAGTTGGTCGGAATATGTGTCGCAAAAACATGTCTCAGACAAGAAATCATGAAAACTGAAAAATAGGGCTCAAAGATTCCTTTGAATCTACCAATCCGTAACACATTTTTCAAATATGAGATAATTTTGTATTATTTCGTTTGTCCTCGACAAAACCCTCTTGGGGATTTTCAAAATTCCTCTCTAGTTGGTCATAAATTGATCTTGAAGTTCACCACTAAACTAGTCATTTTCGCAGTGCGACCTGTAGCATGTGCGCAGGAAAATCCACTATGCGACAGCATCCTGTGCATGACAAAATCCACTGCGCGACAAAATCCTATGCGTGAAAAAATCCATTTCACGATGAAATCCACTACGCGACAACATCCATTGCGCGATAGCCCACTGCGCGACAAAATCCTCTGCGTGACAAAAAATCACTACGCGATATAATCCTTTGCGTGGTAAAGCGCTCTGCGTGGCGCGTAGCAAATTTTGCAGTGCGTAGTTGCAAATGGAAATGGAAATAATAAATGAAAACCTTCCTTTTGAAACTGACCCTTGGAGATGTTAGATGATGCCAGGCATAAAAACAATATGGTTTCTAACATGCATGACTTTGCAAAATTGTTGACAAACCTCTAACCTTAGTAATAAAAATCATGGTGCTAACAGTATGTACGAACTTATGTGATTTGAATAAGGCCTGTCCAAAGGATAATTTCCCCACCCCATTCATTGACCAGATCGTCGATGAGTGTGCAGGCTGAGTTCTTTTCTTTCATGGATGGTTTTTCGGGATACAATCAGATTCAGATTAAGCCCAAAGACTAGCATAAAACAGATTTTATCTATCTATGGGGTACATTTTCTTATCGGAAGATTCCTTTTGCCCTGAAGAACACTGGAGCCACTTTTCAATGGGACATGTCTTTTTATTTCCATGATATCAAACACATAGTTGAGGATTATCTCGATGATTTAGCATCACAATCTCGTAAGAGAGTTGATCATCCCACGCACCTCTGACTTATCTTTGAGCAATGTCGCTACTATCGGATTCACTTGAATCCTAACAAATGCATTTTTTACGTGACGTTGAGTCATCTTTTAGGTTTTATAGTTTCCAAAATAGGGATTATGATCGATCCTCTAAAGGTTTGGGTGATAGTTCAATTGCCTCCCCCGTGCACAGTCCCTCAACTTCAGAGTTTACAGGAAAAAGCCAATTTTCTTCGGCGTTTTATCACAAACTATGCTGAGATCACTAAAGGGTTTATGCGTTTACTGAAGAAGGGTGTCCCTTTCCTTTGGGACGAAGCCTCTTAGTGCTCATTTGAAGCATTGAAATGTTCCCTCACGTATGCCCCTCTACTTCGGCCACCCAATTATAATAAAGATTTCTTATTGTATTTGGCCACGACAGAGTCGACCATTAGTATAGTATTGGTTCAAGAGGATGATCTACTTGAAGAACATGTGATTTATTACCTGAGTCAAGGCCTGGTTGGACCAGAACTCAACTAATCCCATGTTGAGAAGCTTGCATTGGTAGCAATACATGCTTTCCACTGGTTCCGCCATTATATCTTTATTCGCAAGACCACCATCATTGCTATTGTGAATCCATTCCAATACGTGTTGACACAACGTGTAATCAGTGGAAAGATCAGTAGATGGATTGTTATCCTCCAGTAATTTGACTTGGATTTAGTTTCTGCGAAATCTAAGAAGTCATTGGTCTTTGCAAAAATTATCTCAGAACTTTCAGTTGAGTCAGGTGATATTATGCCCAAAGAATCATCGATTAAAGGAGATATCCTTATGATTTTATCTTTGGACCCTTGGTATGGATATATACTAGTCTATCTCCAAACTTTGAAGTGCCCCGCCTCTACTTCTCATGATGAGCATCGACGTATACGCCGTTAGGAAAAAAACTATCTCATACTCAAAGACACTTTGTATCGTCGAGGTGTAGATTGCATCCTTTGTTGGTGTCTCACTCATGAAGAAGCAGAGCTCATTCTTAACGACTGCCACACTAGATCATGTGGTGGTCATTTTTCTAGGTTGGAAACATCCCAAAATATTCTACAATCTAGATACTTTTGACTGACGTTAATCAAGGATTGCGTTGAATGGGTCAAGAAGTGCCACCCGTGTCAGATCTTCTCTCAGAAGATGAGGGCACACCCCTCTCCTATGTTTCTCGTCATTATAGTTGGACCCTTCACTAAATGGGGGATTTATTATACTACATGCCACCCCCCTTCAGCCAGGGGGCACCATTATATCACTGTAGCAGTAGACTACTTCACTAAGTGGGTCGAAGCTATGCCAACATTCAAATATGATGGCGAGATAGAAGCTCTCTTTTTGTTCAATCAGATAATAGCAAGGTTCAACATCCTGAGGGATATTGTCACTGACCATGGCAGTCACTTTCAGAACAAAATGATGTATGAGTTAACATCAAAGCTTGGGTTGAGGCAAGATAATTCATCACCCTACTACTCACAAGCGAGTGGTCAAGTGGAAGCTATGAATAAGTCCCTCAAGTCTATTCTACAGTGAACGATCAATTCATCCAAGTCAAATTGGAATTTGATGGTGTACTCAACATTGTGGGCCTACCGAACATCTGTAAAGACTACAATTGGTTTCTCACCTTTTCAACTCGTTTACGGGCTGGAAATAGTCTTGCCAATATAATGTTAGATCCCATCTCTAAAGTTGGCAGTATAGTTATTTCCAGACACTTCATCACTTGAGTAATGCTTATTATATCTCGAGCAGCTCGATGAGCACCATCGTGATGCAGCCTTGGCTAACGAGGCTCACAAGAAAAAATTCAAGTGTCAATATGATCGGTCCATTCATCCTTAGATTTTCTCTGAAGGAGACCTTGTCCTGGTCTATGACCAAGATAAGGATCCCTTGGGGGCAGGGAAATTCAAACCCATGTGGTTCAGACCTTTCATTGTGAAGGAAGTATTAAAGAAGGGCGCTTATCGTTTGGTTGACTTCGAAGCAAAAGCTTTGGCAGAGCCTAGAAATGGTCTCTACCTCAAGAAGTATTACTCGTAGGTGGGTCGCCTTGGGTGATTTCTTGTACATATGTATAGTTCTTATACAGTTTAGTTTTTGTCTTTCTGTTTTATGGACGTGTAGTTTTTTATGTCATCTTTTTCACTGTGGAATATGTCAAGTGAATCAGAGGTGTTCGTTGGGTTCGCGGACGGCGCTAGCCAACACACTTGGAGGCTTGCTTCCGCAAATTGGGTAATCTTCACACCTCAAGGCCAATTGCTATCTTCTGGAGGTATCTGTTTAGGTGACACCACAAACAATGTTGTCGAATACAGCACAGTAATAGAGTTGCTTTGTGACGCCTTGTCGCATGGTATCTCTTATCTCCAAGTATATTTAGATGCACAGCTGGTTGTGTCCTAGTTAAATGGGTTTTATTGTGTTTATGATCTGAATTTACACCAATGATTCCTTAGGGTACATCTCTTAGAATGAAGCTTTGATTACATTACATATATCCATGTTCCTAGGAGATTGAATCAAATCACAGTACTCTAGCTAATCATGTATTAGATTGGCATATTTCACACACGTAAGAAAAAGCACACACATACACATGTAAATACATTTGTAAATAAATGTAACCCATAATACATAAAATATGTAAATACGTATATATATATATATCAAAAGTTTCAGAGTACATAGGTGGGCACAAGTGCCTAAAAAATATGTCCAGTATACATCGCGAGGCTTATGCTCTCAAAAATATACAAAGAGTGCCCTCGGCACATAAGTGCTCCACCCTAAAGCTAAGCACAGAGATTTTTTTCCCTTCCATAGTGAACTACGGCGTTTTCCAAACGCTGGAAAAGTTGGACCCAGGTTCGTGTCACCCCAACAAGATGAGGCGGCATAGATGGCGGGAGATCCTCGATCTCGGCCATGGGTATAGTACGGGTGAGTGTGGTAAGGTTCCGCTCCACTCGTCTCAATACTCTCTCAGCCTCTCCGACTAGAGGTCCCCCTGTTGTTGCTACTGGCCCGATGGATGTTGTTGGTACTACCTCTGGCCGAGGATGCCACCTACTCCACACAAAGTCTGTTGGACGCATTGGTCCTACATTTGTACACAATAGATACATAGTTGTTAGATACTATAGTACACATAAAAATGATATATATATAAAATAAACTAAAAAATAAAAATAAAAACTTTTAAAAGTAACCGTACCTATCTCTCATCTCTCTACTCCAGGAGGTATGGGCATGTCAGGATCCCTGGAGAAGTTGATCCCGGCATAGGGGTATTCCTCTAGAGTCAGAATCTGCCGAGACCACCAGTCAAAGAAAGTATCATCGAAGGCCTCAATGGTTCTCCCTCCCCCGTTTCATGGAAACAACGTTTCCCATATGCACATTGTTGGGAAGGAGGCAACGTGCCCCCGTACTGTCTCTCGTGGACTAAGAATGGGTACCCTCTTGAAGAATAAAGAGCATAGAACAGTCCTGAACCCGAATTCCTTATTGTTCCACCCACGACACTCTGTAAGTTGTCTCTTCATGCACTCTAGCATGGTTGTGCTCCAGTCGAACACTCGTGCATTTAAGCATTGTACTGCACAATGCATGTGCGTCCAGGAGGCCTGATGTAAGGCAGCAGATCCAGTGATCTGCCCAATAATTAAAACTATCACTTTTAGTGACAGGTTGGTAATTTTGTGGATCGACACCTGAGAACCCACTTTCTGTGTTCCAGCCTCGCAGTGTTTCCCGATCAACTTGGCAATGTTGTGATGCCCAACGGGAAAAGCATGAAGGTTGATTGGTTCCCCTCTCCTCGAGAGGCAAGTCAGACAGTAAATATTCTCAGTTGTTGGAGTAAACAACTGCCCCTCGATCATAAATGCCTCTGCCTCTAGGTGCCAGTAATCCACCAAGGCATTCAGCAGCCTGGGTTGTGCCCTCATGAGTAGACATCGAAAAAATTTCCACAACCCGCATTGTTTTAATGCAGCGACAATAGCAGGTTCTTCCTCGACCAAAGAATCAATGTCCTCATGCTCCCTCTCTCTCCAATGGACATACATCCTATTATAGACAAGTTCAAAAGAGAGTTAATTCTTGTGTTCTCAATTTTGTCCATATTCTTGAGGGTGTTCATGGGTTGTATTGAGCACAATCACGTATACATGCAGGCAGATTGTTCTCTACCCGTGGGCATACATGGGTTGTCCTTGGACAACCCGCGTACATGCAAGGTCGACCTTTTTTAAGGGTGTGCACCCCCCAAAAAATTAAAACAAATGAGCAAAGGAAGTATTGAAACACAAGTGAGGTTGATTTGTACTTACTTGGTCTGATCGGAAATTCGTTTTGTACTATGAAGCTCCCGGAATCAACTCTTTTAGAAAAAGGGTATTTTTGGATTTTTTGTCAATTCTCAATTTACAATGGTGATAATGAGCTACCAGCTTCTATTTATAGACTTTTTTGGCCTTTTTTGTCATTTTTTGAACCCCTATGTAGTTTTTTCTGGTTTGGAAATCATTTAATGTGGTTCTTGAGTCTCTCATTGGATGTTATGATACACTTCACTTTGGTTTTGGAGAACTTTTTAGAATATGGGTCACTTTAAAGATTCTTTGGTAAAAGTCATTTTTCCAACTTTTTGCATTTAAGTTAAGATTCCACCTCCACTTTCTGCATCTTGTTGTCTTTTCCGCTTTGCCATAGGATCGAACCCACTGAATTGTGACACGGAACTGTCACTGTTGTTTTAGAAGTGTCATAATTTAGTGGTAGAGCCTACCTCCACATGGATGCCCTAGGTAGATCCTGATTGCATTTTGGTGTCCATGTCGTTGTTAATGACTTTAGGCTTGGGAGTCCTTGTTAGTCTTGTCCTGATTTTGAGATTGAGCCCCATATGTCTGATATGTTATCACTCTTGACCTCACCCTCGGGACTCCCACAAAACGGGTCTTCTTTTAAGCCCTTTTTAGACCCTCTAAATATGAAAATATTGTCGAGCGATCTTGTTGTCCTTCATGCTCGCCAAAATAAAATTTGAAGGCACGTCTGTCTGGCGGAAGTTTACCCCTTTTTCAGTCTGGATGGTCAATTTTACGAACAAAGGTACACTCTAGGAACTTCGGTTCGCTAGAAGAGTATTCTCAGGTATAAGTTTACCCCTTTTTGGTCTTGAGGGACTAAATTTACGAAAAAGTAACCCCCACGGAGTCCATAGTTAAGCTCCTTTCAAACTCCCTAAAATTGAAAACATAGCCAAGTGACCTTGTTCCTTCACACTTGTTAAACTGGTCCAGAAGAACGTCCTCTACAGAGTCCATAGTTAATCTCTTTTCAGACTCCTTAAAATTGAAAAGATCGTCGAGTGACCTTGTTCTTTCACACTCGTTAATTGGTTCAGAAAAACATCTACTGGCATGAGTTTACCCATTTTCTGGCCTGTAGATTAAGGAGGAAAAAGGTACACCTCAAGAGATTTGTCTCGTCGAGAGAGTTCTCCTCAGTAAATTTCACCTTTTTCGGGCTAAGGAGACTAAATCTAGAAAAAGGCAACAAATCCATAGTTAAGCTCTTTTCAGAATCCTTAAAATTAAAAATATTGTCGAGTGATCTTGTCTTTGTCACACTCCTTAAAATGGTTTTGAATAAAATTCTTTTCGGTGCTAGGTTACCCCTTTTTTGAACTGACTAGACTATCTATGAAAAAGGTACCCCAGTGGAGTCTTCTTTTGCACTTTTTCAAACTCTCTAAAAATGAAAAACCACCAATCTTACCTTCTCTGGGCTCGTTTAAAATTAAATGAAGGGCGTTATTATTGTTTCCTATTAATCACATTTTCATCTCTGTGTCTTTGGCCTAATGTTGGCTC
The DNA here is from genome assembly GCA_032191745.1 of Picea mariana. NCBI lineage: Eukaryota > Viridiplantae > Streptophyta > Pinopsida > Pinales > Pinaceae > Picea > Picea mariana. The sequence goes on from JASDQU010243603.1 coordinate 25,015, forward strand.
CATGTTTCTCTCAACTAAACCTCTGAAGCATGCCTTATACTCAAGCCTTGTAGCACTTTGTCTTTGCTTATTGACACCTTGACCCATGGAGGAGTTTTCCCGAGTGTCCTTTTCCTGCACATGTCTCATTGCTCTGAGCATTAGTATGTTCATTGCACTTGGAACTAGTATCTTGCAACACTCGTTTCCTCCTTTGTAACGTAGCATTCTTTTATTATTTTTCAAGCTTTCCAACATTATTGAAAAAGACAAAAAAAAAAATCAAATATACCCCAAAAAGAGGATGAGAAAAGTTTTTTTTTTTTATGGCAACATAATGAGTCGCCCTTGGAAAAAGCACATTATTTCGTTTTTCGTCAAGCATTGGGATTTAATATGACCTTGGGAATTTGTTCTCACTACATAGAGTTATGTCCTCCTTTGTTTGGTTATTATTCCAAACACATGGAGAGTTTGTGTTACCTCCTGCATCGTGAACTTATGTCAATGTCATGTTGCTTGAGTCTAATCATCTGTCGTGCTATTTTCCAAGGAAATTTTTACCCAACTTGAGTCGGCCTCTCTGCAGTTTGTATCTTGCCATCATGCCCAGCCAGCCCAAAAGTCCAATCAAATATTTTCTCGATTTCACTGAAGTTCTATGCCTGATCACCGATATCCTCTTGTTTTTTCCCCGACGAGCCATCGAAGACCTCTGGGTAGTGAATTCGTACACTCACATTACACTCCTACCCGAGTTTTGAAGATCTTGAAATTGTTGCTTAAGATCTGAAGGCCTCATCTCTAGCTATCAAGCATCATTGGCTTCTTGAAGATGGATACTATACATGTATATCTTTGATTTTGAGATGTATATCCATTGTGTATTGCTTGCATCTACACTTTATATAGTTATATGACATGGACGTGCAGTGTATTTGATTAGCATCCATGATTTATTTCATCCCGAGCATGGGTATGCCCGCCTCGATGAGACAATTATTATTTTTGCAGATGGCACCTCCCGAACTCTAGTCCCGGGCTCACTTGCTTCGTACGTTGGTGAATATTTGTAATGTATTTCGGCCATCAGATGCTCTTCTGACCTCACACATTAGGGGGCATATGTTATAACCCTAAATTGCACCATACATGCATACCTGGCATCAGGCCATCTTACTTGTTATTTTTTCCAAGCCATCACTGAGCAAATCTTCTTTAAAACCATATTTTTGAAGATGCATGTGCCCTGCCTCATTACTGCCCACGTACACATGCTTTTTGCACCACTACAGCGTGCGTACGTACGCTAGCTACACCATTACAGCCCGCGTATACTCACAAAAGTTGTAAAAATTAAAAAGTTGAAAGGAATTCGTTGAGATTACGGGTTATTGGGTAATTTCCCAACTGTCCCACCGCCTATAGCCTGTCAACCAACCGAATAACCATTATTTTGTCATATAAAAGGAGGTGTTGGGGTCTCATTCCAAAGCTAAGCATAAGAACAGTGAAACTCTGCCCATTTCACTTTCCCCCCTTGCCCCAAGAATTTGCAGCCACATTGTAAGTTTTGAGTCAAAATTCCCTATTCTTGCATTTTTCCTCATTCATAAGCCTATGCCATTTCCTTAGAGATAATTGTGAGAGGATAAAGATACGTGGAAGCAATTGGAGCTTGGTGAAGAGGAGCCCGGACCAGGTTCAAGGAGCAGTCATCAATCTCATTTGTAAGTGACTTTGTGAGATTAATATAAAGAAGTACTTTTTCTATCTCACCATATGATGTGTTCAATCTTTATGTTTGATTTACATTTTATTATGACATTTAACCCACTAATTCATATATAAGATGCATGTTCGTAGTTTCTTGTTTATCTTTTGGTGAATGCAGATCGACCTTCGAAGGAGATTTGCAGTCGAGGAACAACTGAACGCAAAAGGATCGACACCAGACATGGATTTTAAGGTAGAGTTACCGGATCCTTATACTTTGTATTTTATGCATGAATGTGGGGTATTGTCGTGGTAATTGTTAAAAGTAAGAGACTCTAGACGGTTATCTCTGCCTACACGTTGAACCCTAGTGTATTCCATAGGGGGTTTTTCCCGCTATAGCAATAGTGGTGTTCTAGAATAATCTGGACACACACCAGTAGTTACGGGAGTGAACTACCACCTAGTCTAGTCTCTCGGGCAGTTACAGGATTGAACTGCCACCTAGCTGAGTTAACTAGTCTACAAGTATTCAGTTAACTGACTAAAATAGAGTGAAGTAAAGAGGATATCAGGGAATTATGGGTAATGCCCTAGTCTGGTGATGATCCCAAGGACAATGCGCATTAGCTGGTGATGATCCCAATGTTGCATGGTGACAAAACCAATGCAACATCTAGACTCCACTCAACTAGTCAAACTGAAGTGAAAACTATAGAGAATATTCTCCTAGAGGAATAGTCTCCCTAAACTTTAGGAGACTGGATAAAGACTAATAAACATAGGAAAAACCTTAGGAAAAAAAAAATCCTAGGTGTGTGTGAAGTAACTCCAACAATAATCTTTGGTTTTGCTTGTATAAAACTTATAGAATTGTCATATTTTCTCTTATATACTCTTGCAGAAAACAATATGGAGGGAAGAAAAAGAAAGAAGAAGTGGGAATATTTATCACTTCATGTATTAGCAAAATTTGTGTAGGTTTGGCAATTGCTACATAAGTAGTATTACGAACCAAAGAAAAGAATTTATCTCTTTTTTCTCTCATAGATTTCACAAGATCAATATAATGTGATGTTGACATGATAAAGCAAATGGACTCCCAAATAAAGAAAAAAAAAATGTTAAACAGAAATGAATCAAAACTTATAAATAAGGAAAATCAACAGAACAATAAGAAAACAATAAACTAGGAAAAAGGAATATATACAAGAGACTATGAAAAATATATACAGGAAGAATTAAAAATAAGCAATCAAATCAATCTGGCTCAACATAATGCTTTGGATGTGAGCCATTAGTTGTAAATGAAAATAGTCGCTCTTTCTTTTCCTTCAATAAATAAGAGTTATTACCTATGACAGAGGTGAATTTGTATGGACCCAACCACAACTTCTGAAACTTGGAGTGCTTTCCCTTTTCAGCGTGAGCAACATCCCAAAGCAATACTTTATCATTAACCTTGAAGATGGAAGATTTGGATTTTTCATCAAAATATTTTTTAACTGTTTGTTTACTTTACCTTAAATTTTCTAAAGCATGTTTTCTTTGTTCCTCTAGGGAAAGAAAACCATTAATTCTTTGGGAAATATCTGATGAATTTAATTCTTCATCCTATAATTCCAATCTAAGTGAGGTAAGTTCCAATTCTACAGGCATGATGGCTTCTTGGTCATATAATAAATGGAATGGGGTATGGCTAGTGCTATATTTGGTGGTGGTTCTATCTGCTCAAAGAGCTTAAATAAGTAGTGTATGCCATTGACGAGTCTTATCATATATTATTATCTTCAAATTTTTGATCAGATTCTTATTAGTAGACTTAGCCTGCCCATTTCCTTGCAGATAATAGGTAGAAGAATTGAAGTGTTTCACACCAAATTTTCTAACAAATTGAGTGAGTTTCAAAAAAATAAATGTTGGGCCATTGTTTGAAACAATTTCAAGAGGTAGACCAAAATGAGGGAAAACATTTGATTCCAAAAAAGATATTACTTGTTCATCTTGTGCATGTTTAAGTGGTACAAATTCAGTCCATTTATTGAAGTAGTATGTAGTTGTAAGTATAAAAATATGTCCTGCAGAAGATGGAGGATTTATGGGACCAATGAAATCTAAACCCCATTTAACAAATGGAAAATTAGGAAGAACAGACTATACAGGCATAGCAAAAAATTGTCCCCTACCAGTGAATTTTTGACATTTATCACAGGCCCTTGTGAATTTAAAAGAATCTCGAAAAATAAATGGCTTGTAATACCATCTTCTTAGAATTTTGAAGGCAGTGGTATTTGGTACAAAATGACCACCAATGTGTAAATTTGTGTCTGTTGATCCATGTATATGTTTCAATATTTTATGGGTTGTAATATCAACAATACATCGTAATAACAACCCATCAGCAGATCTTTGAAATAATGAATTTACCATAATCATATATTTGGAGGCTTCGAGATGTAACATACTTCGTTAATGAGATTCTAACTAATCAAGACACTTTTGATATTGTAATTAATAAATTATGTCCTTATACCAGGGATGTTCAGCAAGATCAAGATTTTGATTTTCAATGAAGAAAAGTGTTGACAAAGCATTCTCATCATTTTCAGAAGAATCACTTGGTTCAGGATGTTGATCCAAGTGGAGTGATAATTCACGTCCCTTAATAGTATTAGAAGTAGTAATCGTTAAATCATGTTCTTGAATATTTGCAATCCAATTCGCAAGTTTTCTAGAAAGGTGAGTCTGTGAAAGAAAAAACTTGACAGTAGGGAAAGAGACTTCTACTTGTGTGTGCTTGACAAGGATGAAGTGGTGAAATTTATCTATAGCCTTAATGAGAAAAAAAGAATGTTTTTCAATAAAAGAATATTTGATCTCATCATCAGTTAAGCTTTAACTCATATAGGCTATAGGTTGTTCATTATTCTGATCATATTTTTGCAGAAGGACAACAGAAATTGCCTCTTTTGTTGAGTTCATATAAAGGATAAATTCTTTATTAAAATATGACTTTGCCAAAAACGGAGCTGAAATGATTGCCTTCTTAATTCCTCCAAAATCCTTTTCAACATCTTTCATCCAAGATAAATATTGATCATGTTTCAACGTGTTATGAATAGGTTTAACCATCGTAGCGAAATTAGGAACAATTCTTCTAACAAAATTTATTCTACCCATGAAATATTGGATTTCCTTTTTAGATGTGGGCGAAAGATCTAAGATTGTGGTAAAACTTTCAGGATCTATGTTGATCCTAAAATTTGAAACAACGTGACCAAAGATTTTACCTTGAGTAACGTCAAAAATAGACTTTTTAGGATTTAAGGACATACCAAATTTTCTACATCATAAAAAGACTTGCTTAAGATAATCAAAGTGATCAGGTCGGTTTTTTGAATAAACAGTTAAATCATCAAGATATACTTGAATAATCTTACCAATGAGATCATCGAAATCTGTTTGTATAGATCTTTGGAAAGTGACACGTGCATTATATAAGCCAAAAGGCATACGTTTGTAAGCAAAACTGCCTCAACAAGAAGTGAATGTGGTTTTGTATTTATCATTCCTCTTAACTCTTATTTGATTATAACTAGAAAAACTATCGAGTAAGGATATCATTTGAGATCCAGCAACTTGCTACAAAATTAATTCCATATTAGGGATGGGAAAATTATATTTGACACTAGCTTTGTTTAGTGCACGGAAATCCACACACAATCGTATTCCACCATTACATAAATTAACTAGTATTAAGGGTAGCTTATATTATACCCAAAATTATTGGAGGTACCACTTCACTCTACAAGAATGGGAAGATATGAAATACTAAATTTTTATGATCCTATATTATCAAGTTAAGTTAGCAAAACAAATCAAAAATAAGGAGTCAAATGTGGCAGTACTCAAAGAATTCCCAAATTCCAATTAGTAAATTAATTTGGCAGCTACAGTAGTTCTCTGAATTCTGGTCATCATTAAAATGACAACGAACAGGAATTAAAGTACACATATTTTAAATTACTTCACAATTTAATTTTAGCTACTAAACCAGAAGCTACATAAAGATTGGGCAATGACCCTCCAAATTTTAATTACTAAGAAATGCCAAAGATTTGGCAGCTAACCCGTAATTTTCTCATTACATGAGCTGCAACTAGATTTGGAAGCATGGATGATTTTAGGGGCTAAATTTCTCTCATGGGCTAATTTTCCATGGTTTTTCCAAAAACGAGATTCGCTATTTTAAAAGTTATTCGCCCAAATTCTATAGGATAAAATTATTTTACCTTAAAAATCGCCAAAGTTTTATAAAAACTATATAAAATCCTTAGAAATTTGAATATTTTTACAAAAATATCGCCAATCGTTTATAGTTTCCATATGAAGGATTAGTAATATTCGCCAAGGTTTCTACATTTTAAAATAAATTTCCATCCTAAAAATCATCCTTGTTTGGAAGCGAATCAAAATTTTCTAATGATTGAAGCTACAATTTAATTTGGTAGAGATTCAATATTTTTCAAATACAAGAGCTGCAATTTGATTTGGCAGTGAATCTAAATTTTCTAATGACTTGAGCTGTAATTTAATTTGGCAGTGATTCAATATTTTTCAAACACATGAGCTACAATTTGATTTGGCAGTGAATCTAATAAATTTGTAGAAATAGGCGCTATAAATATATTTGGCAGCAATTAGGTGGCATTCACTGATCATACAAGTATTAATCGGTGGTATTCAATAATTCCTGAAATCAAGGATTTAGATTTTTAAAGGTATTGAACAACAAATCCAGAAATCTGGGTAGGATACTAGATTAGCAGTGATCACGATGTTCAAAAATTGGGTTAAATTTTTATTGGGGTATAATCAGAAATAGATATTGCTCCATCTGAACATACACTCAATAATTTGAGGCTTAATTCTACAGGAAGGGATAACTACCAGTGTGTCCTTACTCCAGGGAAGTCTCGTGGTGAAGGGTTTACAATGATATCACACAAATACAATCGACTATAAAATTGGCAGTTTTCAATAAAAACTTGTAATCGAAGACTAACGAGTAATTAGGTAGTGTTAATTAATACATCAAAATGGGGTCTGCAAATTAATATGACAGCGACCCTAAAATTTTATCCGTAATGCAAATAAATTTTGTAACAATTAAAATGTATTCTGAACTTGAAAATTTCCATAGATTTACAATGACCAAGTAAAATCCTTAAACACAAAATGTAAAATATGTAGCAATAAAACTCAAGTTCAGATTTGATCTGCAAGTGACTTGACAGAATCTAATCAATGTCGCTCAGGTTTGGCAAGTTCGTTTACAATGACCCGAAATAGTTCCAGACATTCTAAAACGCAGTGATTTAAGCAAAATCCAACATTTTGGATTTGCCAACGATTTTATAAAGGCCTCACGAATTTTGTAATTCGGACAAGTAGAGAAATTGACACAGAATAACCAAATTTCTCTAAAATCAAGGTCTGGAAATTAATACGGTGGTATTCAACAAGAGTAATTAATTCAGGCCTGTAAAAAAAAAATTCAAAGCATCATTCAAACAATTTCTTGGCACAGGGTACGCAAAATAAAAGGCAGCGATTCAAGAATTTCAATTACAAAAACTGCAAATAGATTTGGCAGCAATTCATTGATTTGTTCTATGGACATGACATTGAAACATCTATCATCATGAAATCCCCTTTCATGATATGCAGAAATATTACAATGAATGTATCAACATCGATCCAGTATGCCAAATAAATTAGGTAACTATCATATGGAAAGCACTTCAAAACAATCAATTTAATTTGCAGCGGCCCCAAATTCGTTTCCAGAAATATAATATTAACATGCGGATATCTTCTAAAATTCAATCTTCAAATTGTGGAAATCGCTTTGCAAGGACTCTACATGACACTAATTCCCCCACTTACAAATACTTCTACAGCGAACCAAGAGAACATCAGAATCAGGTATGTAATTTCAATTGGCAATGAAGGAGGAACTTCAGCACTCCTAGTTTTAAAATAAATTGGAAGCATTCACAAGAGGTACTAAAATTCGTTCCTGCCATTTAATTTGGCAGCAAAATACATGTTTTAATTTCACAAGCAATATAAAATCTATGGTGATAACAAATTTCATACTCAGAATTTTAACTGCAATTTAATTCTTTTCTTCAGCAATGCAAATGTCTAGAAGGAATCCATACAAATTTCTAAATTCAGGAGCTATATTTTAATTTGGCAGCGACAAAAAAATTTCTGAAATCTGAAATTGTAAATTAATTTGGCAGTGAACCACCGAATTTATTTCTGAATTCTGAGTTTGTAAAATAAAAGGGTAGCTACCCATCTAATTTCTAATTACAATTTACTTCCATTACAATTGAAATTTCAAAAATAAAATACTAGAACCGTTGAAGATGGATAGTTGTGGAAATCTGTGAATTCCTTGCGTTCTTTCTTTGTTCCCACTTGCTAATCACATAGACTTCACCGATACCTCCCATCCAATGCTAGGGGTACTCTTCTTCCCCCTTATCCACCTGAGCCGTAAAGGGGCCACACACAAGAAACCAACAAACAATAGCTCCAAGGCTTGTCTCGCAAGGTAGAGCTTCCACTCTTTTAGAAAGCTTGATATCCCAACTCTCACAAGTAAGACACAGTCAAAACCATTTTGGCAGCATAACTTTACCAAGAATAAGTGTGATCCATTTCCCTTCTACACCATTTGTTTTATAGAAATTTTCTCATTGACACATGTCTTGATGCACAATTAATTAACTTTTTAATTAATTAAATTAATATTATTCACCCACACACTTGTCACACTCTCCCCAAGTTGCACAAGTAATTACCAATTTCCCTCACATTCCCCAATGTGTTCCTATTTTCGCTCTTAGTTGTCCCCTTATTCCCCAGATTCTCATTCAATGAGTGTCTCCTAACTACATCTTAGTTAGAGTTGGAATAGGAGTCTTCTTCTAGTTAGACTAGTGGTAGCTAGACTCTAGATACCATTCTATGTGTACACATATTCTCATATTTTATTTCTTTCTATTTTAAAAATCCATTTTAATATTTTCATGCACACATGTGCATTCTATCCAATCTTTAGATTTTTTTCTCACTTTTTCCTTAAATTGATTTATCTCTATTCTTTTAATTTATTTAATATTTTAATTTAGTCCCCTAACTAAACTTAGACTTAGGCTTAGTCTTAGAATTAGGCTTAGACTTTTATTGGGGTTTATAATTAATAAATTCATTACTCAATTAATTATTTTAATCCGACAAGGTCTAATCATTTTAATGTTTTCTAGGCCACCTAGATTTATTGACTCAAGGTTTTAATTACGCGATGTTCCCTTCAAGACGCACCTCCATGCTCCAAGGTTGTCACTCGCCTTTGACTGGTTTTGGAAGTTTTTTCGACCCTTGGAGTCAATACTCCACTCGGTCGACCTTGTGAGAGACTAAAGGCTTCTAAGGAATAAGGACTTCACTTTATTGCGTGCTCCTTACAAATATTCATGAGTGACTGTCTCAGTCCGCCCTAACAACATCGTGGACCTCTCGAACTAGGTAATCGTTAACCTACCATTTGAGCCATGGTAGGAGTGCTAGTATTTTGTGACAGGGATGATGCAACACCTCTCCCTCAACGTCTAGTTTATGTGCATGGCCCCTCTACTCCTTATGTGATTCGGATTAGCAAGCATCGTCAATCTTGCATCCACTGAAAAAAATAGTGTCAATAATCTATACACATAATCATACTGAAATCAATCATATGTCATATGTGCGTAAACTGAAATACTCAAACAAATACAATCCACTCCCTGACTCAATCTGGAGTCTAAGGAATTCCATTGATTCCATCGGCATCCATAACCTGTCATGTGCCTTGCACACTCAGGAAAACTCGTCAATATCAACTGCCAATATATATACATCAATATAACAATAAGTCACAACACAGAATCATCATCATATGTAACCCATAATCGAAACTAAATCATAATATATCATAACCAGATCACTTGCACACAAGTGTCCTCAAATAATATGTCAATAAAAGTGTGCTCAATAGAACGGGATGTTACATACACCCCCTCTATTTTTAAACGTTGTCCTGAAGTTTGTACAGTCTATAAATGCAAGTAAATAAAACTATCTGACATAGATCTATATGTATAATCTATAAAATAAGTAAGGAAATTGTTGATGCATCTCATATGTGTCCTCCCAGGTAGTTGAGTGTGGACTATAGTTGTCCCACTAGACCTTGACATGATCGACTATTCGACGTCGTATTTGTCGAATGTGATGGTCCAGAATGTGGATTGGCTCCCCCATGAGAGCACCCTCATCTGACACCTCAATACAGATACATGAAATACATCGTGCATATGCCTCAAAGAATCAAGCAAGGCTATTCGATAAGCCATGGGTCCTTTCTTTTCCACAACTTCGAAAGGTCCCACAAACCTAGGAGAGAGTTTATCACCCTTTCCAAACTTGATCTAACTCTTGTGTGGTTTCACCCATAAGAAAACTATGTCTCCAACTTCATAAATGTGGTCAACACGATGCGCATCAACATAACTCTTCTAGTGATCTTGCGCTTCTTTAATCCTCTATCTTATCGATTGCATTTGTTCTTCCATTTCTTGAATCACTTATGGTCCTACTAGGACCCTGTCCTCAATTCGATCCTAAATCAATGGCATCTGACATGGTCACCCATAAAGAAACTCAAATGGTGCCATCTTAATAGTACTCTGATAGTTGTTGTTGTATGCAAATTCTACTAGTGGCAAGAAATCTTCCCAATGTTTTTGTTGGTCTATTACATACATATGCAACATATCCTCCAAAACCTGGTTTGTTCTTTCTATTTTTACATCTGTCTCTAGGTGATATGATGTACTAAAGTTCAGTTTTGTTCCAAAAGCCTCCTGGAAACCGGTCCAAAACCGTCCTATAAACATTGATCCTCAATCGGATATGATCCTTCTTGGTACTTCATGTATCCTCACAATCTCGTTAACAAAACATTTGGCTACATCTGGTGCCTGATACATCATAAGCACTAAAATAAAGTGTGCACTCTTCGTCAGAGTGTCAAATACCACCAAAATTGAGTCATGTCTCCTTGTCGTCAGTGGCAATCCAACAATAAAGTCCATCGAAATGACCTCCCATTTCAATTCAAGAATAGGATGTGGTTGTAAAAATCTTGTTGTATGTCCATGTTCAGCCTTCATTAAATGGCATTCTAGACATCTCACCATGTAACCAACTCTGTCTTCTTTCATTCCCTTCCAGAAGAATAAAGGCTTAAGGTTTTCCTTCATCTTCGTGACTCCTGGATGATCCATGTAGTGCTCTATGAGCTTCGCTCAATATCAAACTTCTTAATTTGTCGTTAGGTGGTATGTAAATTCTTTCGTTAAATCTCAACAATCCATCGTTGTCTAATGAATAACCTTCGAACTTTGGTACCATCATGGTGTTTCATCCAATATTATCCTAAACTTATTTATACTAGTCATCTTTGATCTGTAAACTTAGAATATTTTCTCGAATATTCGTTTTAAGAGGTATTAGCGAGAATATGTGTGGTCTCTGACTCAATGCATCTTCCACTATGTTCATCGTTCCTTTAATGTAAGTAATCTCAAAGTTGTATTTGCTAAGTAATTCTGACCAACGCCTATGTTGTGTGTAAGTCACTCTGCATAAATATATGTTGCAATCCAGGGTGATCTGTCTTTAATTTATTTATTTTTCTAATCAGATAATGTCTCTAAACTCTCAAAGCATATACAATTGCTAATAACTCAAATCCATGTGTTGCATATTTATCTTCATGCTTTCTCAATTTCCTTGAAATGTAAGAAATCACTCAACCTTCTTGCATCAAAAATCCACCTAAACCTTCCTTGGATGCGTTCGTGCATACCAAGAATTCATTTTCCATGTCGGGGACTTTCAATATTGGTGTTGTCGTCAATAACTCCTTAAGCTTTTGAAATGATTCCATGCATTTCTTTGTCCAAACAAACTTTTTATTTTACTTTTGCAATTCCATGATCAGATTTCCTATCTTCGAAAAACCTTCGATGAAACGTCGGTAATATTTTGCTAAACCCATAAAGTTGTGTACTTATTTTATGTTTGTCGGTGCTAGCCATTCCATAATAGCCTCTACTTTCTTTGGATCCACAGAGATACCTTCACCATATATGATATGTCCCAAGCAATGAGTCTTCGATTGGAAAAAAGAACATTTCGATAGTTTCCCTACAATTTTTTTTCTCGTAGACACTGTAGGACAAATATTAAATGTTTGTCATGTTCTTCTTTCGTCGGAGAGTAAATCATTATGTCATCAATAAATTCTTGAACAAACTTGTCCAAGTATTTGCGGAACACCCAATTCATCAAACTCATGAATACCCCCGGGGCATTCGTCAATTCGAATGGTAAAACAATAAACTCATAGTGTTTGAATCTCATATTAAATGTGGTCTTAGGTATATCTTCTTCCTTAATCTGTAACTGATGATATCATTATCTCAAGTCAATATTCGAAAACATCGTCGCTCCCTTCATCTGGTCAAACAAATCATTTATTATTGGCAATGGATACTAGTTCTTGATCGTTGCTTTGTTCAATTGATGGTAGTCAATACAAAGTCTCCATAATCCATTCTTATTTCTTACAAAAATAATTGGTGCACCCCAAGGTGACACACTTGGATGTATAAGTACAAAGTCTAACAATTCCTTCAATTGTATTTTCAACTCCTGTAATTCAGAAGTTGATATCCGATATGGAATTCTCGCTATCGGTTCAGTTCTAGGTTTCAAGTCTATTGTAAACTCCAACTCTGTTTCGAACAGTAAACCTGGTAGCTCTTCTGGAAACACATCTGCAAAATCTCTTACTACAAGAAGGTTTTCTGATCCTTCCACCTCACCCTTTTCATTTATCACTAAGATTGCATAAAGCTTTCATCCCTTGCGTATACTCTTTTGTAGTTGTAGAGAAGAAATAAATCTCAAGGACACCCCTTGGTTCCTTCCTACAATCACTCTACTATGTCCCAAATCATTTTTCAAACTTAACCATTTTGTCTTAGAGTTAAGTATCACATCATGTGATTCTAACCAATCCATACCAATCACTAAGTCATAAGATCCTAAGATCGTGACATATTAGGTCGACCTTCGTTACAAAATTTCATAATTTAATACTATAGTTTGTAACCTTTCCTCCAACTTTTTGTTTGGCACCCGATGTCATTTCTCCGTATCTAAACTCATCCTACTCGACTACCTTTACCTTAATTCTCTTTAGCACTACATTAGAGATGAATATCTATGTAGCACCTGGATCTATCAAAATACTAAAATTTTGGTCGGCGATTGTACCTGATGTCTCGATCACAGTGGACTGGTGCTTGGCCTGGTGGTTGTTCATTATTTCATGTATCATATGGGCCTTGCCCAAACATCCAATTGTAGTGGGTTCTGATGATCTGGTTGCTCTGGCCTTCTCAATCGAACAGTCTCTTTGGTAATGTGGCTCTACACATGTCCAACACCTAACCTTCGGTCCAATCCTCCTGGTCATCGAAGTAGAAGTTGTTGGCCTAGAAGTCTATGATCCTGGTATGTTTTGTTGAACATACCTATATTTTTTTTTTTGTGGACAACGTTGTTGTTGTTGTTGTGTTCCTCTATAAGGAGTCCTCTGTTGAGGTTTCTATCGCCATGGTTTCATGAGCATAGGTCCTCTAGGAATATCTCGATGCCCTGAAGTCTTTTTGGCTGACGTCTAATGTTGTTGTGCTCATGATGACGTATGTCCAGTCGATCTAGAAGGATCCATGCCCTGACCCCCATTGTTCAGCTCTTCTTCAACTATGAGGTCCTTTTGAACTGCATCATGCAACATTTGAGGCATTAGAATCCTCACCTTTGCATGAATATTTAATTTAAGGCCAAACACAAACTTGTTGACCTTTAACTTCTCTGTGTTCACATGTGGAGCATACTTAAATAGCTCCATGAATATGGCCTCATATTTTGGCACCGTACGACCACCCTATCGTTAGGCGTTGAACTCATTAAGCCGACGCTTAATGAATTCCTCTAATAAGTACCTCTCCCAAAACCGTTCCTTGAACATCTCCCATGATATGTCTTCGACTTCCATGTTTAGTTGAGTTAGGAGCATCTTTCACCATAGAAGAGAACTCCCCTTCAGCTGAAATACCTCCATGCAGACTTTCATGTTGGAGGTGTAATCATGAAGTGCGAAGCACATCACCATATTCTCCAACCATGCCTCGGCGGCTGAGTCATTTGTGGCACCCATAAAATCAATAAACTTCACCTTCTTGATTTATCTATGCATACTATTACTACCAGTTGGAGCACGCCTTGAACCCTCATTGGGTACAGACGCTCTGCCCTCATCTCGATCCAAGAAGTTAATCAATGCCTATGACATCTTATGGAAGGTTCTCATCATACCTACCACATCTCCCACAACAACCTGCTCCTGCTTAGTAATATGCTCATCTCCCTGGGGGATAGACCCTTCTGGCATAGATATTATCAGAGTTTTCACACCTCTTCCTCCAGCACCACTTCGTCTACTTCACCTGTGTCCTCTAACCATGATTACCTGCATGTACAATTTCAAAATTTTAATTAGCGATATAATTTTAATCATTCAAATAACACAGTGGGAGGCATAACGGTCCAATGTCACAAGGTTGAATCTCACTTTGATACCATATGTAACGTCCCCTCCATTACAACAACAATTAAGTGAGTACAAAAGAGGTAAAAAAATATTAAAACAAATGTTAGGACAAGTGATATGTGTCACAACATACATTAATAACTACAGAACCAATCTCATCACAATCAATCTAAACGCAAAATCACTATTATTCAATCAACCATGTCACATAAATATAACATAAGGAAGCTTCCCTCCCAACCTATCCTGCAAGGTTAGGAACTCAAAGACACATAATCAATGCTCAAGTCCAGGATTCATCCGATTCATTTTGACCATTTAAGGTCTCAGGAATGGATATTGTTCTGAAGAAGAAGGATATATCTAGTTCCCTTAACCACAATCATACTTTGATATTCATGTCCAAATCCACAACAATACCCTTCATAAATTTCTTTAACACATAGTATAATCTATTACATTTAAACAAATCATTTAGCATTATTCATGTGAATCCAGCAAGAACATATTATAACATCTATCATGAGGCATAACAAAATTCACTTAACACACATGTGAGAATCCACACATTAAGTTCTCTAGCGAGAAGGAACTAAATTTTTCATATAATACACATGCTAATCCTAACAGAAAATAATCAATTTGTTTCAAGTTAGACTCCCAACTTTCATTTATTTCATCCTCTAATCACAATGTTAGCAACAATTTTTAATTGGAAAAAAATAAGTCGAAATTCCGAAAATATAAAAACATCCATATTATGCATACTTGACATGATTATTTAATCTTTATCATGGAATTGTGCATATAAACTCTTATTTCATCTTCGATGTAAGTTTTCCTATCTCAATGCATCGTTATCATATAACATTTGTTGATTATCGTTCAAAATCATAGGCACCAAAAATATTAAGATTTCAATACAATTTACTCCCCATTAAATCTCACTCTAAGGAATCCTTAAGTTTAAAATTTATAAAACTCTTAAGAAGAAACATTAAATTCTTAAAATAATCATTTTAAAAGTTCAACTAACTCAAGGATAGTCTATCCCAACCATTACATAAATTAACTATTATTAATGGTAGCTTATACTATACCTAAAATTATTGGAGGTACCACTTCACTCTACAAGAATGGGAAGATATGAAATACTAAAAAATTTTGATCATATATTATCAAGTTAAGGAAGCGAAACAAATCAAAAATAAGGAGTCAAAAGTGGCAGCACTCAAAGAATTCCCAAATTCCAATCAGTAAATTAATTTGGCAGCTACAGTTGTTCTTTGAATTCTGGTCATCATTAAAATGACAGCGAACAGGAATTTAGGTACACATATTTTAAAATACTTCATAATTTAATTTTAGCTCCTAAACCAGAAGCTACATAAATATTGGGCAATGACCCTCCAAATTTTAATTACTAAGAAATACCAAAAGATTTAGCAGATAACCAGTAATTTTCTCATTACAGGAGCTGCAACTAGATTTGGCAACGAATCAAAATTTTCTAATGACTAGAGATGCAATTTAATTTGGCAGCGATTCAATATTTTTCAAATACAGGAGATGCAATTTGATTTGGCAGCGAATATAAATTTTCTAATGACTTGATCTACAATTTAATTTGGCAACGATTCAATATTTTTCAAATACAGGAGCTGCAATTTGATTTGGCAGTGAATCTAATAAATTTCTAAAGATAGGAGCTATAAATATATTTGGTAGCAATTAGGTGACATTCACTGATCGGACAAGTATTAATCAACAGTATTCAATAATTCCTAAAATCGGGGATTTGGATTTTTAAAGGCAATGAACAACAAATCCGGAAATATGGGTTGGATACTAGATTGTCAGCAATCACGATGTTCGAAAATTGGGTTAAATTTTTATTGGCACATAATCAGAAATAGAGATATCGTGCCATCTGAACATACACTCAAGAATTTGAGATTTAATTCTACGGGAAGGGATAACTTCTAGTGCGTCCTTACTCCATGGAAGTCTCGTGGTGAAGGGTTTACAATGATCACACACAAATACAATCGACTATAAACTTGACCGTTTTCAACAAAAACTTGCAATCGAAGACTATCGAGTAATTAGGTATCAAGTAATTAGGTAGTGTTAATTAATACATCAAAACGAGGTCTGCAAATTAATATGACAACGACCATAAAATTTTATTCGTAAAGCAAAGAAATTTTGCAACAATTAAAATGTATTCTGAACTTGAAATTTTCCATAGATTTACAATGACCAAGTAAAATCCTTAAACACGAAATGTAAAATATGTAGCAATAAAACTCAAGTTCAAATTCGATCTGCAAGTGACTTGACCGAATCCAATAAATGTCGTTTAGGTTTGGTGAGTTCCTTTACAATGACCCCAAATAGTTCCAGCCAGTCTAAAACGCAACGATTTAAGAAAAATCCAACACACTAGACTTGCCAACGATTTTATAAAGGCCTCACGAATTTTGTAATTCAGACAAGCAGAGAAATTGACACAGAACAACCAATATTCTCTAAAATCAAGGTCTAGAAATTACTACGGTGGTAATCAACAAAAGTAACTAATTCGGGCCTATAAAAAAAATTCAAAGCATCATTCAAACAATTTCTTAGCACATGGTACGCAAAATAAAAGGTAGTGATTCAAGAATTTCAATGACAAGAACTGCTAGATTTCACAGCAATTCATTGATTTGTTATATGGACATAACATTGAAACATCTATAATCACAAAATCCCCCTTCACAATATGCAGAAATATTATAATGAACCTATCAACATTGATCTAGTATGCCAAATAAATTAGGTAACTATCATACGAAAAGAACTTCAGGGTGATCAATTTAATTTGTAGCGGCCCCAAATTCGTTTCCAGAAATATAATATTAACGTACAGAGATCTTTTAAAATTCAATCTTCAAATTGTGGAAGTCTCTTTGCAAGGACTCTACATGACACTAATTCCCTAACTTACAAATACTTCTACATCAAACCAAGAGAACATCAGAATCAGGTCTGTAATTTCAATTGGTAGCGAAGGACGAACTTCAACATTCCTTGGTTGCAAATAAATTGGCATCATTCACAAGAGGTACTAAAAATTTGTTCCTAGCATTTAATTTGGCAGCGAACTACAGATTTTCATTTCATAAGAAATATAAAATCTGTGGTGATCAAAAACAAATTTCATACTCAGAATTTTAACTAAAGTATAATTATTTTCTTCAAAAATGCAAATTTATGGAAGGCATCCATATAAATTTCTAAATTCA
Organism: Picea mariana; assembly: GCA_032191745.1. NCBI lineage: Eukaryota > Viridiplantae > Streptophyta > Pinopsida > Pinales > Pinaceae > Picea > Picea mariana. The sequence goes on from JASDQU010243603.1 coordinate 42,805, forward strand.
AGAGCTATATTTTAATTTGGCAATGACAACAAAATTTATGAAATCTAAAATTGTAAATTAATTTGGCAGTGAACCACCAAATTTCTGAATCCTAAGTTTTTAAAATAAAAAGGTAGTTACCCATCTAATTTCTAATTACAATTTACTTTCATTACAGTTAAAATTTCAAAATTAAAATACCAGAACCATTGAAGATGGATAGTTGAGGAAATCTGCCAATGCATTGTGCTCCTTGTTTGTTCCCGCTTTCTAATCATAGAGACTTCACTGGTACCTCCCAGCCAATGCTAGGGGTACTCTTCTTCCCCCTTAGCCCCCCAGAGCCACAAAGGGGCCACACACAAGAAACCAACAAACAATAGCTCCAAGGCTTGCCTCGCAAGGTAGAGATTCCACTCTTTCTACAAGCTTGGTATCCCAACTCTTGCAAGTAAAGCACATTCAAAACCATTTTGGCAGCATAACTTTACCAAGAATAAGTGTGATCCATTTCCCTTCTACACCATTTGTTTTATCTAAATTTCCTCACTAACACATGTCCTCATGCACAATTAATTAACTTTTTAATTAATTAAATTAGGATTATTCACCCACACACTTGTCACGCTCTCCCCAAGTTGCACAAGTAATTACCAATTTTATTTTATTTAAAAAAGTTCAATTTACCTCGCATTCCCCAATGTGTTCCTATTTTCGCTCTTAGTTGTCCCTTTATTCCCCAGATTCTCATTCAATGAGTGTCTCCTAACTACATCTTAGTTAGAGTTGGAATAGGAGTCTTCTTCTAGTTATACTAGTGGTAGATAGACTCTATATACCATTATATGTGTACACATATTCTCATATTTTATTTCTTTCTATTTTAAAAATCTCTTTTAATATTTTCATGCACACATGTGCATTCTATCCAATCTTTAGACTTTTTCTCACTTTTCTTTAAATTGATTTATCTCTATTCTTTTAATTTATTTAATATTTTAATTTAGTGCCCTAACTAAACTTAGACTTAGGCTTAGTCTTAGAATTAGGCTTATACTTTTATTGGTGTTTATAATTAATAAATTCATTGTTTAATTAATTATTTTAAYCTRACAATGTCTAATCAATTCAATGTTTTCTAGGCCACCTAGATTTATTGACTCAAGTTTTTAATTAYGCGACRTGCCCTTCAAGATGCACTTGCATGCTCCAAGGGTTTCACTCACCTTTGACTAGTTTTGGAAGTTTTCCCGACCCTTGGAGTCAATACTCCACTCAGTCAACCTTGTGAGAGACTAAGGGCTTCTAAGGAATAAGGAATATGTCTTATTGTGTGTTCCTTAGAAATATTCATGAGCGACTATCTTAGTCCACCCTCATGACATTGTGGACCTCTCGAACTAGGTAATCGTTAACCTACCATTCAAGCCATGGCAAGAGTGCTAGTAGGTTGTGACGGAGACATTTCCACACCTCTCCCTCAATGTCTAGTTTCTATGCGTGGCCCCTCTACTCCTTATGTGAGTCATATTAGCAAGCATTGTCAAGCCTACATCCACTAACAAAAACAGTGTCAATACTCTATATACATAATCATACCTAAAGAAATCATCTGTCATATGTGCGTAAAATGAAATATTCAAACAAATACAATCCACTCCCTAACTCAATCCGGAGTCCAAGGAAGTCCATTGATGCCATCAGCATCCATAACCTGTCATGTGCCCTGCACACTCAATAAAACTCGTCAACAACATCTGCCAATATATATACATCAATATAGCAATAAGTCACAACACAGCATCATCATCATATGTAACTCATAATCAAAACTAAATCATAATATATCATAAC
>JASDQU010243603.1:47842-62288 GCA_032191745.1 Picea mariana
AGTTGTACTCTATTCAGTTGTTGTTGATAAACCCAAGGATTGTAGTCCGTAATAAAAAGAAAATTGTACATACATCTTGTGTTCTTTGTGTCCATTATGATGATGACTTGTTGATGATATATTACTGATATATGATGCTGATATGTGCCTACATCTAACTGGTTATAAATGACAGAAATGGGTAATGAATAAATGTTGAATGATAATTGATAAGTTTTGTGCAAGAGGGAAGTTTTGGGAAAAAGAGCCCCACACTCATTCACCCCCCCTCTAAGTGTGGTAGGTGTGTCCAACAAATGCAACATCTAGACTCCACTCAACTAGTCAAACTGAAGTGAAAACTGAAGAGAATATTCTCCTAGAGGAATAGTCTCCCTAAACTTTAGGAGACTGGATAAAGACTAATAAACATAGGAAAAACGTTAGGAAAAAAAATCCTAGGTGTGTGTGAAGTAACTCCAACAATAATCTTTGGTTTTGCTTGTATAAAACTTATAGAATTGTCATATTTTCTCTTATATACTCTTGTAGAAAACAATATGGAGGGAAGAAAAAGAAAGAAGAAGTGGGAATATTTATCACTTCATGTATTAGAAAAATTTGTGTAGGTTTGGCAATTGCTACATAAGTAGTATTACGAACCAAAGAAGAGAATCTATCTCTTTTTTCTCTCATAGATTTCACAAGATCAGTATAATGTGATGTTGACATGATAAAGCAAATGGACTCCCAAATAAAGAAGAAAAAAAATGTTAAAACAGAAATGAATCAAAACTTATAAATAAGGAAAATCAGCAGAACAATAAGAAAACAATAAACTAGGAAAAAGGAATATATACAAGAGACTATGAAAAATATATACAGGAAGAATTAAAAATAAGCAATCAAATCAATCTGGCTCAGCATAATGCTGTGAGCCATTAGTTGTAAATGAAAATAGTCTCTCTTTCATGTCCTTCAATAAATAAGAGTTATTACCTATGACAGAGGTGAATTTGTATGGACCCAACCACAACTTATGAAACTTGGAGTTCTTTCCCTTTTCAGCATGAGCAGCATCCCAAAGCAATATTTTATCATTAACCTTGAAGATGGAAGATTTGGCTTTTCAATCAAAATATTTTTTAACTGTTTGTTTCCTTTACCTTAAATTTTCTAAAACATGTTTTCTTTGTTCCTCTAGGGAAAGCAAACCATTAATTCTTTGGGAAATATCTGATGAATTTGATTCTTCATCCTATAATTCCAATCTAAGTGAGGTAAGTTCCAATTCTACATGCATGATGGCTTCTTGGCCATATAAGAAATGGAATGGGGTATGGATAGTGCTATATTTGGTGGTGGTTCTATCTGTCCAACGAGCGTAAATAAGTAGTGCATGCCATTGATGGAGCTTATCATATATTATTCTCTTCAAAATTTTGATCAGATTCTTATTAGTAGACTTAGCCTGCCCATTTCCTTGCAGATAATAGGTAGAAGAATTGAAGTGTTTCACACCAAATTTTCTAACAAATTGATTGAGTTTCAAAGAAATAAATGTTGGGCCATTGTTTGAAACAATTTCAAGAGGTAGACCAAAACGAGGGAAAACATTTGATTCCAAAAAAGATATTACTTGTTTATCTTGTGCATGTTTAAGTGGTACAAATTCAGTCCATTTAGTGAAGTAGTATGTAGTTGTAAGTATAAAAATAAGTCCTGCGGAAGATGGAGGATTTATGGGACCAATGAAATATAAACCCCATTTAACAAATGGAAAATTAGGAAGAACAAACTGTAGAGGCATAGCATAAAATTGTCCCCTACCAGTGAATTTTTGACATTTATCACAGGCCCTTGTGAATTTAAAAGAATCTCGAAAAATAAAAGGCCTGTAATACCATGTTCTTAGAATTTTGAAGGCAGTGGTCTTTGCTACAAAATGACCACCAATGTGTAAATTTGTGTCTATTGATCCATGTATATGTTTCAATATTTTATGGGTTGTAATATCAACAATACATCATAATAACAACCCATCAGCAGATCTTTGAAATAATGAATTTACCAAAATCATATATTTTGAGGCTTCGAGATGTAACATACTTCGTTAATGAGATTCTAACTAATCAAGACACTTTTGATATTTCAATTAATAAATTATGTCCTTATACCAGGGATGTTCAGCAAGATCAAGATTTTGATTTTCAATGAAGAAAAGTGTTGACAAAGCATTCTCATCATTTTCAGAAGAATCACTTGGTTCAGGATGTTGATCCAAGTGGAGTGATGATTCACGTCCCTTAATAGTATTAGAAGTAGTAATTGTTAAATCATGTTCTTGAATATTTTCAATCCAATTCGCAAGTTTTCCAGAAAGGTGAGTCTATGAAAGAAAAAACTTGACATTAGGGAAAGAGACTTCTACTTGTGTGTGCTTGACAAGGATGAAGTGGTGAAATTTATCTATAGCCTTAACGAGAGAAAAATAATGTTTTTCAATAAAAGAATATTTGATCTCATCGTCAGTTAAGCTTTAACTCATATAGGCTATAGGTTGTTCATTATTCTGATCATCTTTTTGCAAAAGGACAGTAGAAATTGCCTCTTTTGTTGAGTTCATATAAACGATAAATTCTTTATTAAAATATGGCTTTGCCAAAAACGGAGCTGAAATGATTGCCTTCTTAACTCCTACAAAATCCTTTTCAACATCTTTCATCCAAGATAAATATTGATCATGTTTCAGCATGTTATGAATAGGTTTAACCATCATAGCGAAATTAGGAGCAATTCTTCTAACAAAATTTATCCTACCCATGAAATATTGGATTTCCTTTTTAGATGTGGATGAAAGATCTAAGATTGTGGTAAAACTTCCAGGATCTATGTTGATCCTAAAATTTGAAACAATGTGACCAAGGATTTTACCTTGAGTAACGTCAAAAATAGACTTTTTAGGATTTAAGGACATACCAAATTTTCTACATCATAAAAAGACTTGCTTAAGATGATCAAAGTGATCTGGTCGGTTTTTTGAATAAACAATTAAATCATCAAGATATACTTGAATAATCTTACCAATGAGATCATCGAAATATATTTGTATAGATCTTTGGAAAGTGACACGTGCATTATATAATCCAAAAGGCATACATTCGTAAGCAAAACTACCTTAGCAAGTAGTGAATGTGGTTTTGTATTTATCATTCCTCTTAACTCTTATTTTATTATAACTAGAAAAACTATCGAGTAAGGATATCATTTGAGATCCATCAACTTGCTACAAAATTAATTCCATATTAGGGATGGGAAAATTATCTTTGACACTAGCTTTGTTTAGTGCATGGAAATCCATAGACAATCTTATTCCACCATTACATAAATTAACTAGTATTAAGGGTAGCCTATATTATACCCAAAATTATTGGAGGTACCACTTCACTCTACAAGAATGGGAAGATATGAAATACTAAATTTTTATGATCCTATATTATCAAGTTAAGGTAGCAAAACAAATCAAAAATAAGGAGTCAAATGTGGCAGTACTCAAAGAATTCCCAAATTCCAATTAGTAAATTAATTTGGCAGCTACAGTAGTTCTCTGAATTCTGGTCATCATTAAAATGACAGCGAACAGGAATTAAGGTACACATATTTTAAAATACTTCACAATTTAATTTTAGCTTCTAAACCAGAAGCTACATAAAGATTGGGCAATGACCCTCCAAATTTTAATTACTAAGAAATGCCAAAGATTTGGCAGCTAACCCGTAATTTTCTCATTACATGAGCTGCAACTAGATTTGGAAGCAGGGATGATTTTAGGGGCTAAATTTCTCTCATGGGCTAATTTTCTATGGTTTTTCCAAAAACGAGATTTGTTATTTTAAAAGTTATTCGCCTAAATTCTATAGGATAAAATTATTTTACCTTAAAAATCACCAAAATTTTATACAAACTATATAAAATCCTTAGAAATTTGAATATTTTTACAAAAAAATCGCCAATCATTTATAGTTGTCATATGAAGGATTAGTAATATTCGCCAAGGTTTCTACATTTTAAAATAAATTTACATCCTTAAAATCATCCTTGTTTGGAAGCGAATCAAAATTTTCTAATGATTGGAGCTGCAATTTAATTTGGTAGAGATTCAATATTTTTCAAATACAAGAGCTGCAATTTGATTTGGCAATGAATCTAAATTTTCCAATGACTTGAGCTGTAATTTAACTTGGCAGTGATTCAATATTTTTCAAATACATGAGCTACAATTTGATTTGGCAGTGAATCTAATAAATTTTTAGAGATAGGAGCTATAAATATATTTGGCAGCAATTAGTTGGCATTCACCGATCATACAAGTATTAATCGGTGGTATTCAATAATTCTTGAAATCAAGGATTTAGATTTTTAAAGGTAGTGAACAACAAATCCAGAAATCTGGGTTGGATACTAGATTAGCAGTGATCACGATGTTCAAAAATTGGGTTAAATATTTATCGGGGTATAATCAGAAATAGAGATATCGCGCCATCTGAACATACACTCAATAATTTGAGGCTTAAATCTACAAGAAGGGATAACTGCCAGTGTGTCCTTACTCTGGGGAAGTCTCGTGGTGAAAGGTTTACAATGATCACACACAAATACAATCGACTATAAAATTGGCATTTTTCAATAAAAACTTGTAATCAAAGACTAACGAGCAATTAGGAAGTGTTAATTAATACATCAAAATGGGGTCTGCAAATTACTATGACAACGACCCTAAAATTTTATCCATAATGCAAATAAATTTTGCAACAATTAAAATGTATTATGAACTTGAAAATTTCCATAGATTTACAATGACCAAGTAAAATCCTTAAACACAAAATGTAAAATATGTAGCAATAAAACTCAAGTTTAGATTTGATCTGCAAGTGACTTGACCGAATCTAATCAATGTCGCTCAGGTTTGGCAAGTTCATTTACAATGACCCGAAATAGTTCCAGACATTCTAAAACGCAGTGATTTAAGCAAAATCCAACATTTTGGATTTGCCAACGATTTTATAAAGGCCTCACGAATTTCGTAATTCGGACAAGTAGAGAAATTGACACAGAATAACCAAATTTCTCTAAAATCAAGGTCTGGAAATTAATACAGTGGTATTCAACAAGGGTAATTAATTTAGGCCTGTAAAAAAAAATTCAAAGCATCATTCAAACAATTTCTTGGCACAGGGTATGCAAAATAAAAGGCAGCAATTCAAGAATTTCAATTACAAGAACTGCAAATAGATTTGGCAGAAATTCATTGATTTGTTCTATGGACATAACATTGAAACATCTATCATCACAAAATCCCCTTTCATGATATGCAGAAATATTGCAATGAACCTATCAACATTGATCCAGTATGCCAAATAAATTAGGTAACTATCATATGGAAAGCACTTCAGGACAATCAATTTAATATGCAGCGGTCCCAAATTCGTTTCCAGAAATATAATAGTAACATGCGTAGATCTTTTAAAATTCAATCTTCAAATTGTGGAAGTCGCTTTGCAAGGACTCTACATGACACTAATTTCTCGACTTACAAATACTTCTACAGCGAACCAAGAGAACATCAGAATCCGCTATGTAATTTCAATTGGCAGTGAAGGAGGAACTTCAGCGCTCCTGGTTTTAAAATAAATTGGAAGCATTCACAAGAGGTACTAAAATTCATTCCTGCCATTTAATTCAGCAGCAAAATACATATTTTAATTTCACAAGCAATATAAAATCTATGGTGATAACAAATTTCATACTCAGAATTTTAACTGAAATTTAATTATTTTCTTCAGCAATGCAAATGTCTGGAAGGAATCCATATTAATTTCTAAATTCAGGAGTTATATTTTAATTTGGCAGCTGCAATAAAATTTCTGAAATCTGAAATTGTAAATTAATTTGGCAGTGAACCACTGAATTTCTGAATTCTGAGTTTGTAAAATAAAAGGGTACTACCCATCTAATTTCTAATTACAATTTACTTCCATTACAATTAAAATTTCAAAAATAAAATACTAGAACCATTAAAGATGGATAGTTGAGGAAATTTGTGAATTCCTTGCGCTCCTTCTTTGTTCCCGCTTCCTAATCACAGAGACTTCATTGATACCTCCCATCCAATGCTAGGGGTACTCTTATTTCCCCTTATCCACCTAAGCCATAAAGGGGCCACACACAAGAAACCAACAAACAATAGCTCCAAGGCTTGTCTCGCCAGGTAGAGCTTCCACTCTTTCAGAAAGCTTGGTATCCCAACTCTCACAAGTAAAACACAGTCAAAACCATTTTGGTAGCCTAACTTTACCAAGAATAAGTGTGATCCATTTTCCTTCTACACCATTTTTTTTATAGAAATTTTCTCATTGACACATGTCCTCATGCACAATTAATTAACTTTTTAATTAATTAAATTAATATTATTCACCCACACACTTGTCACACTCTCCCCAAGTTGCACAAGTAATTATCAATTTCCCTCACATTCCCCAATGTGTTCCTATTTTCGCTCTTAGTTGTCCCTTTATTCCCCATATTCTCATTCAATGAGTGTCTCCTAACTACATCTTAGTTAGAGTTGGAATAGGAGTCTTCTTCTAGTTAGACTAGTGGTAGCTAGACTCTAGATACCATTCTATGTGTACACATATTCTCATATTTTATGTCTTTCTATTTTAAAAATCCCTTTTAATATTTTCATGCACACATGTGCATTCTATCCAATCTTTAGATTTTTTTCACTTTTTCCTTAAATTGATTTATCTCTATTTTTTTAATTTATTTAATATTTTAATTTGGTCCCCTAACTAAACTTAGACTTAGGCTTAGTCTTAGAATTAGGCTTAGAATTTTATTGGGGTTTATAATTACTAAATTCATTGCTCAATTAATTATTTTAATCCGACAAGGTCTAATCATTTTAATGTTTTTTAGGCCACCTAGATTTATTGACTCAAGGTTTTAATTACGTGAGGTTCCCTTCAAGATGCACCTCCAAGCTCCAAGGTTGTCACTCGCCTTTGACTGGTTTTGGAAGTTTTTCCAACCCTTGGAATCAATACTCCACTCGGTCGACCTTGTGAGAGACTAAAGGCTTCTAAGGAATAAGGACTTCACTTTATTGCGTGCCACTTAGAAATATTCATGAGTGACTGTCTCAGTCCGCCTTCACAACATCGTGGACCTCTCGAACTAGGTAATCGTTAACCTACCATTTGAGCCATGGTATGAGTGCTAGTATTTTGTGACAGGGATGATGTGACACCTCTCCCTCAACGTCTAGTTTATGTGCATGGCCCCTCTACTCCTTATGTGAGTCGGATTAGCAATCATCGTCAATCCTGCATCCACTAAAAAAAATAGTGTCAATAATCTATACACATAATCATACCGAAATCAATCATATGTCATATGTGCGTAAACTGAAATACTCAAACAAATACAATCCACTCCCTGACTCAATCCAGAGTCTAAGGAGTTCCATTGATTCCATCAGCATCCATAACCTGTCATGTGCCCTGTACACTTAGGAAAACTTGTCAATATCATCTGCCAATATATATACATCAATATAACAATAAGTCACAACACAGAATCATCATCATATGTAACCCATAATCGAAACTAAATCATAATATATCATAACCAGATCACTTGCACGCAAGTGTCCTCAAATAATATGTCAATAAAAGTGTACTCAATAGAGCGGGATGTTACATACACCCCCTCTATTTTTAAACGTTGTACTAAAGTTTGTACAGTCTATAAATGCAAGTAAATAAAACTATATGAAATAGATCTATATGTCTAATCTATAAAATAAGTAAGGAAATTGTTGATGCATCTCATATGTGTCCACCCAGGTAGCTGAGTGTGGACTATAGTTGTCCCACTAGACCTTGACATGATCGACTATTCAACATCTTATTGTTGAATGTGATGGTACAGAATGTGGATTGGCTCCCCCATGAGAGCACCCTCGTCTGACACCTCAATACAGAAACATGAAATACATCATGCATATGCCTTAAAGAATTAGGCAAGGCTAGTCGATAAGCCATGGGTCCTTTCTTTTCCACAACTTCGAAAGGTCCCACAAACCTAGGAGAGAGTTTATCACCCTTTCCAAACTTGATCTAACTCTTGTGTGGTTTCAACCACAAGAAAACTATGTCGCCAACTTCATAAATGTGGTCAACACGATGCACATCAACATAACTATTCTAGCGATCTTGTGCTTCTTTAATCCTCTATCTTATCGATTGAATTTGCTCTTCCATTTCTTGAATCACTTATGGTCCTACCAGGACCCTGTCCTCAAGTCAATCCCAACTCAACAGCATATGGCATGCTCACCCATAAAGAAACTCAAATAGTGCCATCTTAATGGTACTCTGATAGTTGTTGTTCTATGAAAATTCTACTAATGGCAAGAAATCTTCCCAATGTTTTTGTTGGTCCATTACATACATACACAACATATCCTCCAAAATCTAGTTCATTCTTTCTATTTTTACATCTGTCTCTGGGTGATATGATGTACTAAAGTTCAGTTTTGTTCCAAAAGGCTCCTGGAAACTGGTCCAAAACCGTCCTATAAACATCGATTCTCGATCGGATATGATCCTTCTTGGTACTTCTTGTATCCTCACAATCTCGTTAACAAAAAAATTGGCTACATTTGGTGCCTGATACATCGTACACACTAGAATAAAGTCTGCACTCTTCGTCGAAGTGTCAAATACCACCAAAATTGAGTCATGTCTCCTTGCGGTCAGTGGCAATCCAATAATAAAGTCCATCAAAATGACCTCCCATTTCGATTCAAGAATAGCATGTGGCTGTAAAAATCTTGTTGGATGTCTATGTTCAGCCTTCACTAGATGACATTATAGACATCTCACCATGTAACCAACTTTGTCTTCTTTCATTCCCTTCCAGAAGAATAAAGGCTTAAGGTTTTCCTTCATCTTCATGACTCCTGGATGATCCATGTACAGTGCTCTATGAGCTTCACTCAATATCAAACTTCTTAATTCGGCATTAGGTGGTATGTAAATTCTTTCGTTAAATTTCAACAATCCATCGTTGTCTAATTAATAACCTTCAAACTTCGGTACCATCATGGTGTTTCATCCAATATTATCCTTAACTTATTTATACTAGTCATCTTTGATCTGTAAACTTAGAATATTTTCTCGAATATTCATCTTAAGAGGTATTACTGAGAATATGTGTGGTCTCTGACTCGATGCATATTCCATTATGTTCATCATTCCTTTAATGTAAGTAATCTCAAAGTTGTATTCGCTAAGTAATTCTGACCAACACCTATGTTGTGCGTAAGTCACTCTGCATAAATATATGTTGCAATCCAAGGTGATCTGTCTTTAATTCAATTTTTTTTCCAATCAGATAATGTATCTAAACTCTCAAGGCACATACAATTGCTAATAACTCCAATTCATGTGTTGCATATTTATCTTCNTGCATTCGTGCATACCAAGAATTCCTTTTCCATGTTGGGGACTTTCAATATTGGTGTTGTCGTCAATGACTCCTTAAGATTTTGAAATGCTTCGATGCATTTCTCTATCCAAACAAACTTCTTATTTTACTTTTGCAATTCCGTGATCGGATTTCCTATCTTCGAAAAACCTTCGACGAAACGTCGGTAATATCCTGCTAAACCCATAAAGTTGTGTACTTATTTTATGTTTGTCAGTGCTAGCCATTCCATAATAGCCTCTACTTTCTTTGGATCCATAGAGATACCTTCACCATATATGATATGTCCCAAGTAATGAGTCTTCGATTGGAAAAAAGAACATTTTGATAGTTTCCCATACAATTTTTTTTCTCGTAGAAATTGTAGGACAAATATTAAATGTTTTTCATGTTCTTCTTTCGTCCGAGAGTAAATAATTATTTCATCAATAAATTCTTGAACAAACTTGTCCAAGTATTTGCGGAACACCCCATTCATCAAAATCATGAATACCCCTGGGGCGTTCGTCAATTCGAATAGTAAAACGGTAAACTCATAGTGTTTGAATCTCATATTAAACGTGGTATTAGGTATATCTTCTTCCTTAATCTGTAACTGATGATATCATAATCTCAAGTCAATATTCGAAAACATCATCGCTCCCTTCATCTGGTCAAACAAATCATTTATTCTTGGCAACAGATACTAGTTCTTGATCGTTGCTTTGTTCAATTGATGGTAGTCAATACAAAGTCTCCACAATCCTTTTTTATTTCTTACAAAAATAATTGGTGCACCCCAAGGTGACACACTTGGATGTATAAGTACCAATTCCAACAATTCCTTCAATTATATTTTCAACTCCTGCAATTTAGGCGTTGACATCCAATATGGTGTTCTCACTATCGGTTCATTTCTAGGTTTCAAGTCTATTGTAAACTCCAACTCTGTTTCAGACAGTAAACCTGGTAGCTCTTCTGGAAACACATCTGCAAAATCTTTTACTACAGGAAGATTTTCTAATCCTTCCACCTCACCCTTTTCATTCAGCACTAAGATTGCATAAATCTTTCATCCCTTGTGCATACTCTTTTGTAGTTGTAGAGAAGAAATAAATCTCAAGGACACCCCTTGGTTCCTTCCTACAATCACTCTACTATGTCCCAAATCATCTGTCAATCTTAACCATTTCATCTTAGAGTTAAGTATCGCATCATGTGATTCTAACCAATCCATACCAATCATTAAGTAATAAGATCCTAAGATTGTGACATATTAGGTCAGCCTTCGTTACAAAATCTCCCAATTTAATACTATAGTTTGTAACCTTTTCTCCAACTTTTTGTTTGGCACCCGATGTCATTTCTACATATCTGAACTCATCCTGCTCGACTACCTTTACCTTAATTCTCTTTAGCACTACACTAGAGATAAATATCTATGTATCACCTAGATCTATCAAAATACTAAAATTTTGGTCAGTGATTATACCTGACGTCTTGATCACAGTGGACTGGTGCTAGGCCTGGCAATTGTTCATTGTTGCATGTATCCTATGGGCCTTCCCAAATCTCCAATTGTAGTGGGTCATGTTGGCAAATATTTAACAGATAGCGCATGCGTGTATGCTTGTCATTGATGGCAATTACAACAATGAAGATGGCATGAGTACAGAAAGTATGTAATAGATGGGCATTACGAGAAGATGTTGCAGAGAAGATTTGAAAAAGATCAGAAGAGATAGTGCAGAGGATTGTTGGCAGATCATCGATGGAAAAATCATAGTAAGTGGAACAAAGTAAGCTCGGGAGGAGAAGCATTTCTGATCGTTGGATCCCACTCAAAATTCCTGAAAGAAGGAGGACCGTTAGATTAGTTAGTAGACAAGAAGAATGCACAAAAGAGGAGGACAGATCTCAGGCATCAGATCTTAGCGCCAAAATCAACCATCGTTGGATCAGGGAGAACCTGCATGCTCATTAAAGTGCAAGGAGAAGTGGGCTCACAAAATCCTGAAAGAAGGAGGACCATCCATATTCAGGCAGGACACGTGGCAGAAGATCATCATGTCGCTGACTGGAAAGTCAAAGGAGGGGGGTTTCTTAACCTCTTGAATTCGCAATATGTGAAATCACGAAACTATATTAGCCATCAAATCGAGGTTTTTTATGGACCAATGATCCAGCTCCATCTCGGAGCTTCGCCTATCGCGACTTGGAGAGGCAAGAAACATAACCATCGAAATTGCGATATGCGAAATCACGATTTAATCGTAGCCGTCAGATCAAGGTCTGATTTGGACCGTTGATTCGACTCCATTTCAGAGTTTCGTGAATCGCGACTTGGAGAGGTAAGAAACATAACCATCGAAATTGCAATATGTGAAATCATGATTCAATCGCAGCCATCAGATCAAGGTGTGATCTAGACCGTTGATCCGACTCCATTTCAGAGTTTTGCGAATCGCGACTTGGAGAGGCAAGAAACATAACCACAAGAACGTAGAAATCGCGATATGATCTGAGCCATTGAATTAAGATCAGATTTGGACCGTTGAATCATAGGACAAGTCGCTAACTTGGAGTCAACGGAACATGGTGTGGAAACTCGTGAGATGCGAGATCGCGATAATATCTGGACCGTCGGATCTATGGAGATCTCAACCATCGATCAGACTCGATGAAGTTTATAAACTCGCGAAATATGAAGCGCCTTTTGGCACAGCCTATGGTCATCGCCGGTGGTCACAAGAAGGGAAGGAGTCAGTTTAGATACACTCCATTTTGGGGTTTTGGGGATCACGACTTGGAGATTTGAGATGCCTCATCTCCAGATTCACGAAATGTGAATTTTCAAAAAGTACTTTATGCATAAGCACTCAGTCATGGCCATGGTCATATAGAGGAAGGAGCTAGCACAGAAAAGCTCTGTATCGGAGTTTTGGAGATCGCGACATGAAGTGTCGAGACACTTGGCCACAGGAATGTTGAAATGTCGAAACCCAATTTAAAGACAAGATTAATAAAGTTCATCCAATGGTGCGGATAAATGTGAATATGATCGGAGGGCTATTGTTCTCTCTCACAGTTAATTCATCAGTTACAAATCAGTTATCAAAATCGATTCATGATTCCTGATCGGTTGGCGTTTCAGTTGCTTAGATGATTTTTCTTTTGCCTCAGAGGATTTGAAGTGTAATCGTTGTGGGTGTTGTGCATAAAATAAAAAGATACAGACTGTGCGTGGTTGGTTGTTCTGGACGAAAAATGAATTAAACTGTAAGAAAGGGAAAATCACAGGATGTGCAGTGTGAGACTGAAAATATGCGCAGTGTGAGATAAAACTCAAAGAAGAGTAATAAATGAGGAATAGACTTGAAGCAAAGAAGAATGGCAGAACAAGTTGAAGCAAAGAAAAATTGCAGAACAGACAAAGGAAGAGAAGAATTGCAGAACAGTTAGAAGAAGACTAGATTTATAGAACAGAGAAGAAGTGGTAAGAATCGATTTATCTGTGTATTTGGTTTTTTAATCATTCATTTATATTCTAGGGTGGTTGGGAGGTGCTAGGGAGGACTTTTGTCCTCATAGGTTCAAGTGAGAGCTTGAACACAGGAAGTTGTAGCTTTCATCCGGTTGCAGCCAGAGAAACCAGGGTGGCAGGGTGGTGCAAGGGAGAACAAGTGTTCTCTATTATATAGGTTGGAGCCTGTGTAACTGGAAGTTGGTGCTTCCATCCAGTTGGTGCTGGAACATTNGAAAATCTGTCTCTGTGTATACCTTATGTGTGACTGATGCTCATTACTTTTATTGTCCATATGTTGTATAATGTTGATGATCACTTGAAGAAAATTTAAGAATGGTTTAATAGACTTAAAATTGTTTAAGCACAGTAACAACTAATTCACCCCCCCTCTCAGTTGTCTTAGTAATTCCAACAATTGGTATCAGAGTAGGTTCCTTTTATTCAAAGGTAGATCTGTAAGCTTAAACATGACAAGTCATGAAGGTACTTCAGCCTCTAAGCCCCCTTTGTTTGATGGAACAAATTTTTCTTTCTAGAAGATTAGAATGAGAACATACTTAATGGCCTTGGGCGTTGATGTTTGGGATGTAGTAGAGGCTGGATATACAAAGCCTGTTGTGCTAGCCTCCAAGGACGATAAGTTAGAGTTTAGTTTTAATGCTAAGGGAATGAATGCTATCTTGAATGGACTTGCTGAAGTTGATTTTGTAAAGGTGATGCATCTTGAAACTACCAAATCAATGTGGGATAAACTTATTAGCAGTTATGAAGGAAATGAGAAAGTAAAAGATGTCAAACTTCAAACATACAAATTGAAATTTGAACAACTATAGATGAATGAAGATGAAACAATTAGTAAGTATTTTTTAAGAGTTGAATAACTTGTAAATTCCATGAAGGGTCTTGGTGAGAAGATTGAAGAACCATATTTAGTTCAGAAGATTTTAAGATCTCTGCTTGATAAATTTAATTCAAAAGTCTCTGCAATAGAAGAACTAAGTGATCTTAAAAATCTGTCCATTGATCAACTCCTAGGAACTTTAACTACATATGAAATGAGAATTAGCAAAGATAAATCCATTACTAGAGAAGCATCGTTTAAAGCAGACAAGAATATTGATTCAGAATTAGATGATATTGAGGCAAAATTTGTGAGAAGGTTAAAGAAAGAATCAGGAAAATATCAAGGCAAGTTGCCCTTCAAATGCTTTAATTGTGGTAAGATAGGTCATTTCGCATCTAAGTGTCCTCATCAGAAAAAGGACCAGAACTCTGATGATGGAAAGAAGTACCAATTCAATAAATATAGTAAGAAGAAAAGCTTGGTTGCAAATAATGACAATTCCTTAGAAGACACCAACAGTGACTCTTCTTGTGAAGATAAGGTAAATGATTTCATGCTTATGG
>JASDQU010243603.1:109449-121624 GCA_032191745.1 Picea mariana
GTAGGGGTACTATTTGGAGGAGGAAAATTATAGCGAAGAAACTCTGCCCATTTGCCAAATCCATTTGTCCCAACCCTTTAGCCTTTCCTCAAGCCTAAGGAGAATTAACGCAAAGCAGTTGGAGGACAAAAGAAGAGGAGGAGCCCAGGATCAGGATCAAGGAGCGGTGGCCGGTATCGACTTTGATTGTAAGTTGATTCATTTTGAAAATAATAAAAGAATAATTTTCCCGTCCCAATGCATGAGTTATCTATGATTTGTGTAATTTATGCTTAATTTCTAACCCTCAAGTAGAAAAATAGCATGCATGCGTAGTGTTTTGTCTTGATTGCAGGTTAACTTTGGAAGGAGTAGCGCAAGGAAGCAGGCAAAGCGCAATGGAGGATCTACACCAAACATCAGTAAAAAGGTTAGTAGTTCCTTTCCATGCATGTGTCTTGAAAGAGGGGTTTAATTTCTGGGTGGTAGGTTAAAAGGTCATTTCTTTACGGTCAAAATATGCATGCAAGTCTGACCCTAGTTTGCTAGTCCATAGGGTATTATTTCCCAACAACAAAATTGGCGACCGTACTGGGGAAGATACTCTTTAGGGTTTCCGGATTTAGTTGAGTTTTTGGGTAGTTTAAGAGATTAGATTTTCTGTTTCTTTACCTGTATTTTTCAGTAAGGCCTGAGCTAGCAGGGAGCCTGGTTCTTTATACCATTTTTCCCTGACTGTTGCTTGATGGCAATTTTCGGGACACACAGAGGTACACGCGGCCTGCAGAAGGCCTGCACACATGTGCCCGCGCCTTAACCTTCTACAGCCCGCGTGTGAACGCTAGCTGTAGAGGTTTAAGTAGCATGTAGGAGTCNCCCTGACTGTTGCTTAATGGCAATTTTCGGGACACACAGAGGTACACGCGGCCTGCAGAAGGCCTGCACACATGTGCCCGCGCCTTAACCTTCTACAGCCCGCGTGTGAACGCTAGCTGTAGAGGTTTAAGTAGCATGTAGGAGTCAGAGAGCTTGAGAGGCGGTCCTCCTCTTCCCTATCAGAATTATACATTCTCAGGGGGCTTTCTGGATCTTGTCTGAGTCTTGCTGGTTCACAGTCTTGTCTGAGTTTGCTTTATTGTGTTTTATTATTCTTTGCAATTATTTTTCTTTTCTGTTAAGAAGAAGCATCCAAGCCTTCAGGAGACTCTGGTTATCAACACCAGAGGCTTTTTCATAGTTTGAGCTACCTGTGTTATTTTTGTCTTAGAGTTGATACATACACGCGACCTGTGCAAGTGCAGCCCGCGGGTACACACGCGCTATTGTAGCTCAGCACGCGTTTGCACACGTGCTGTTTCAGTGACAGTAGCGTGCTTGACATGCTACTTTTCAATCAGGGTGGGGCAGTCATCCCCTCCTGTGGTGAGAAGTGTTCCTCTCAGGTGTTTGATTCTAGGTTTGCACAGTCAGTAGGTTAGGGCCTCTTACCCTTAGTCTATTTTTTTTTCTTAGTTGAGATTTGATAGAAAAGATAAAAAGAAAAAATTTTGTTTTATGGTTTTTAGACAAGCGGAAGAATTTGTGATTTTTGATTGCCATAGTGTGTCTTTGCTTTGATTCTTTGCGATCTGCGCTTTAAGCCAGAATTTTGTTTTTTTTTCTTGGTTTTATGCTTGTCAGCATTTTCCCTTTGTTGCTTCATTTAGCACTTAAATAAAAAAAATATATATCTCTTTTTCATTTTCTTCTTTGTTTGAAGATTGTGTTTCTGCATCAATAGCTAGGAAGAAGTCTTTTGTTCATAAGTTTTTGCGGTGCATTTAGAGCATAAGTAGCTCATAGTCGAGCGAAATTCCTTTATGTTTGCTGCATGAAATCTTAGAAAAATTGAAAAGAAAAAGAAGTCTTTCTTTGTGAAAAGTTGTTGATTTTTGCATTTAGTAAAAGTCTTTTGTTTCCAGCATTTTTTTTTTCATTCATTTTTGCTTTGAGTCTTTACACATCATCAGTTTCACTTTCATACCTTGTGACATAAAAAATCCCTTAAAAGAAATGCTAATTTAAAATCTATTAGATTTTTTTGTTTGTAGGGTTCATCCACTAGTTCAGGACTAGGGCCTTGGATTAGGTTGGAGAGGAAACTCTCCAAGGCCACTCAAAACCAAACATTGGAGTCTGTGATAGGGAGTGTAGAAGTCCAGTTTCGTGGAAGTTATCTGGGACCCCCCTCTAACACAGAGGATAAACACGAGGTCACATAAGGAAAGGTAGCGGAGATAACCCCTCCAAAGCCAGACCAAGTGTAGTGGAGAACACATATCGAGGATTTGTTGTGGGATTCCATCGTTTTCATTTGCCACGGGGCTTCGTGGGTCTCGAATCCGTTCGAGGTCCTCAGTTTTCTTCCATACCATTTTCTCTCGATACCCTTGACAGGGTTCGGGCTTGATACCCTGCTCATTGTGGTCTACCCAACTATCGACTGCACCCGCCTAGTGACTGTTCGCGTGCTGGCAAAATAGTTGCCAATCTTTCATAGGGACATACACAGGTGACTGCGGGGGTATACTGTGGTACCTAGGACAGACATCGGGCCACGCTTTGTAGATTATACCCGGAGGGTTCTTCCATTTTCGAGTTTCACTTGCACCGGTAAGTTTCTCTAGTGTTGGTTGTTGTAACTGTTCTTCAAAATAGTTAGTGATTGCTTGTCTTATCTCTTAGGGGCTTCTTTTTTTTAGTGTGTGTTATTGTTTGCACATGTAGAATACCTTAGTGTGTCTTGGATCTTCTCACACAGTGGAGGATCCCAAGCTCCACTGATCACGAAGGCTTCTGGGCCTACCGCTGGTTATACTGGAGCCACCCCCGCCACCATTGAGGCGGAAGCTAGACCAACAAGGGTATTTCGAAGCAACCGGGTTACAAACCATTGTGCCTGAACAACTCCCAGAGGAATCAACCACCAATCTTGGTTCAGTTGAAACCCCAACCACTGATACTTGGCCATCGATCAGTGTACCAATCCAATTTTATGAACACCTGTCAGTGCCTCACACAGCTATGGAAACAAACGTTGTTACTTCCTCTGGGAATTCTTCCATTCCCACCACCGTTGCTACCACAGGAGAAGAATCTCCTAACTTGTTTTCATCGGTCCGAGCCACTATGGTCTCAGCCTCAACTATGTTGCACAGTGGATCGACCCCATCTATCGCGACGGCCACAACTCTCTTCAAACCTAGTGCGACAGGCTCTCCGTTTTCATACGGTATGCCTAGTTCGGGCACAAGTTCTGCACTCACTCACTCCACTCTACAGACTTTGGGTCTAGGGGTAGGGAGCTCTAACGCTCCTCCACAAGGTCAACTTGGGGGCATTCCTGTCCCTTTTAATGCTTTTCCTTACGCTGGAGGCCATATCTCTCCTTCATCCCCTTCGCTTGGTGGTCTGCATCAACAGTTCATCAGGCAGCCTGCACACACGAGTTTATTTGGAGCCGGGAGTCAAGGAACACCTGTGAAAAGTCTGTCGATCGGTTCATCACCGTTTGTTTGGAACAGGACGTTTGGTAACAACACTTTCGCATCCACTGCTTTCCCATCTGGGGGCACTCCCATTTTTGGACAGTCTACTTCGGCGCAGGGTACTATTCCTGTGTCGGGGGCACATATAGTAGGACCTTGGAACTCAGGACAAGGATCCGTTCCCTCCTCTGGAATGCCGTTATGGGGTAATTCTTTCCACAGTCAATGGAACCCCGGACAGACTTCTATGCCTCTCCCAACAGAACCAGCATGGGGTAATCCTTCCCAAAGTCCGTCAAACATGATGAATGCCCAACATCCTATGTCCTTTATGGGGAACCAGCCAATGATGTCTCCATAGATGCAAAATCCTTATGCTGGTCAGGGCCATGGTTTCTACCAGAATCCGGGCCAGCAACCAAACTTTTCCTGGCAACCTGGTGCCAGTCAAACTCTAGGACCCTTTTTCCCAGGCTATCAGCAGCAACCCAAACTACCATTCCTGGCGACGTTACACTTGCCAGATTTGACAAGGTTGTTAAATGATCCTATTTGTCATGATCCACATTGGCCTCCTATGCCAACGAAGTTGCCTTCGGACATTCCAAAGTTCGAGGCCAAGCCTAACGAAGATCCAAGTGATCACGTGACTACCTTCCATATTTGGTGTTCATCTAACTCATTGAAAGATGACTCCATCCAGTTGCGATTGTTTCAACGCACTCTTATCGGGAGTGTTGCGAAATGGTACATCGAGCTTGATTGCTCAAGATATTCTTCTTTTGGTGAACTGGCGATGGCCTTCCTTAACCATTTCCAGTTACCTGTGAGATACGACGTTGGCACAGATCTGCTTGCCAATTTAGAACAGATGACAGCGGACCATATCTCTGATCATATCCGAGAGTGGAGACGCCGAAAGATTCTAATCAAAGTACCAGTCCCACCAGCATTCCTGCTTGAGTGGTTCCTTAAGTCTTTAGTCCCTCAATTATCCAAAGATGTCGTGACTTCAGGAGTTTTCTTCGAAGAAGATGCCATCATGAGGGCTCAACAGTTTGAGCTCATCTATTCTCAGTCTGGTTTATTATACAACATCCTGCCGGATGCACCACGATCGATACTGGATAAAACTAGACAGAGAGCTGGACCACATGCCGATGGTATTGTTGGTTCATCACAAACCAAGACCGCTGAGCAATTGACAAAACAATTGCAACAGTTAACTATACAACACTCAACGGCCAGCCAGACTATTGCTTTGGCTACTCCTCCTACCCAAACGTTGAAAGTACACTTCGTGCAGACGACTAACCCAAAGGCCACCCAACAACCTAAAGGGAAGAAAAAACAATTAAAGAAGGGTAAGAGGGAGAAAAAACCCACTGATAATGTTGGCGAGGGCACCATGGAAAAATGGAAGGTGAGGTATCCGTGCAACTTGTGTACGGAAGACCACCCAACCCATCTATGTCCTCGACTTGCAGAGGCCCAAAAGTTTGTCACACAACAACAGTAAGCTGTGTTGACTAATCCCTTTCAACATGGGAAAAATTTAACTCAAGCCTCTACAAGTGCCGAAGGGGGTAGCCAGGAAACCTGCCCTCCTCCAAACAACTCCTCATCAGCGAACATATATATGGTTAGGGGTGATGCTTTAATAATGACTAAAGCGCACGACTATAGTAAACCAAGCACCTCTGAGAAGGGTAAAGAAGCCGAGATCCCATCTCTTCCTCTACAGATCAAGAAGACGTTGGGTGAAATAATGACACGCATTCCAAAGGGTTCATTTAAGAAATCTTCTCACAACCCAAACGCAAGGGCCACCCATAATTAATCTATGGTGGAAGATTTATCACAAACCCCTTGTGCAATGTCCGCTTTGGAGGTCCTCCAAAGCTGCCCTGCTCAGAGGAAAGCCTTGTTGACTGCTTTAGGCTCTACTGAGACTTGTAACCCGGGTACCATCATGTTAGATACGACCGACTTGAAACCTCATCTGCCTTACCACATCGCATTTTAAATAGTAGTGGCTCATCCCACAAAAACTTTTACATGGAATATATTCCACACGGTGGTCGACGAGGGCGCTTTGACTTGCGTTATGTCGTTAGCATGTTGGAAAGCCATTGGTCGAACCACTTTGTCTCCATCACCTACTCTCCTCACTACGTTTGACGATCGTTCTTTCCGACCACATGGCATTGTTCCTTCTTTCCCTGTGCAGTTAGGAGGGAAGACCGTGTGCGTCGAAGTAGAGGTATTCAATGCTCCCCTCGACTATAACCTCTTGTTAGGACGGAGTTGGACCTACGCTATACAAGCTGTGGTTGCTACAGTTTTCCAAGTCTTGTTGTTTCCACATGAGGGTCGGATAGTGACCATTGAAAAATTGTCCTTCTCTAGACCTGACCCAGCTTTGGGGCCATCCACGGTTCCCATGATTGATAATCCTCAGCNCATCACCTACTCTCCTCACTACGTTTGACGATCGTTCTTTCCGACCACATGGCATTGTTCCTTCTTTCCCTGTGCAGTTAGGAGGGAAGACCGTGTGCGTCGAAGTAGAGGTATTCAATGCTCCCCTCGACTATAACCTCTTGTTAGGACGGAGTTGTACCTACGCTATACAAGCTGTGGTTGCTACAGTTTTCCAAGTCTTGTTGTTTCCACATGAGGGTCGGATAGTGACCATTGAAAAATTGTCCTTCTCTAGACCTGACCCAGCTTTGGGGCCATCCACGGTTCCCATGATTGATAATCCTCAGCTCCATGTCGTTAACGTAGGAGTTGGTTTGTGCCCATCCTTGATGGGTACCTTTGATTACCCACCTCCTCATAACGATGTCAAGTTTATATCGAATCACCATAAGGCTGAGATTTTTCATGTTTCGTCGTTCCGCATGACTTACTTTGCAGATCCGTGGATTCTTCCTTCCCCATCAGCCATGATGGATGAGACAGGGAACTCCGGAATGTCCATGCCCTTGTCGGCGGCTGAAGTAGTGTACTCTTTAGTCCAACAAGCTGCAACTAACCCTGATCTGACTCTCGCACAAGAGTTGGATCCACTGCCAGAGCCTATTTGGGCTCAGGGTTCTCTTGCTACCACCGATTCGTTAGACTTAGTCTTGCCTTCTGATGAAGCAGTAATCAAAGCGATGACTAGTCCGGACAAACCTTGGGACGATCTTCATCACATATCATATTTTCTCCCAGAGTTACGTTGAATCGAGGCAGGAGAATTCATTATCACCATGACGGGAGATCAGCCATGTCCTATTAACCTCTTAGCTACACAAGAAATTTATGCTGAGGGAAATATGGCGACTATCACTAAAACCATACCTATTAACATCTCCCAAAACCCTGGCATCATGGAGAATGTCTTCATCGGAGCGGATTGCTCCCCCAAAGAGATTCAAATTTACACGGATATTTTCAAAGAATTCCGCGACATTTTTGCCTGGTCTTATGAGGAAATGCCAGGTATCGATCCAAGAATAGTTGAACATGAAATCACAATGTATCCTGATGCCAAGCCTGTTCGACAAAAACTTCGTCCAGTCAATCCTAAGAAAGCAGTAGCCATCAATATTGAGGTTGAGAAATTGCTCAAGGCAGGGTTCATTTACCCTATCCATTTGACTCAATGGGTGTCAAACCCCATGCCGGTCGATAAAAAACAAGGCATGATTAGTGTATGTACTAATTTCCATGATTTGAACAAGGCATGTCCAAAAGATAATTATCCAACCCCATTCATCGACCAGATCATTGATGAATGTGCCGGTTGTGAATCCTTTTCATTCATGGATGGTTTTTTGAGCTATAATCAAATTCAAATCAAACCTGAGGACCAACACAAAACGACATTCATTTGTCCGTGGGGTACATTTTCCTATCGTAAGATGCCTTTTGGCCTCAAGAATGCTGAAGCCACTTTCCAGCGAGCCATGTCTTTTGCATTTCACGACCTCAAACATATAGTTGAGGCCTATCTAGATGATTTAGCATCATGCTCTCGCAAGCGAAAGGATCATCCTATGCACCTCCGACTAATCTTTGAATGTTGTCGCTACTTCAGGATTCGCTTGAATCCCAACAAGTGCATCTTTTGCGTCACGTCCAGAAATTTGTTAGGTTTCACCGTATCAACAACAGGGATCATGGTCGATCCTCTTAAAGTGGAGGCAATAATCCAGTTGCCCCCCCCACGCACAATCTTACAACTTCAAACTCTTCAAGGCAAGGCGAACTTCTTATGACGCTTCATCGCCAACTATGTTGAAATCACCAAGGGCTTTATGAGTTTATTGAAGAAAGATGTTCCCTTTTTCTAGGATGAAGCCACTCAATGCTCTTTTGATGCATTAAAACACACTCTCACAACCGCACCTCTGCTACAGCCACCTAATTATAACAAAGATTTCTTATTATATCTAGTTGCCGCAGAGTCAACCATAGGCATGGTTTTAGTTCAGGAAGATGATTCATTTTCAGAATATGTGATCTATTACTTGAGACGAGGCCTCGTAGGACCGGAACTTAATTATTCCCATCTAGAAAAACTTGTGTTGGCAATAGTTCATGCTGTTCAACAGTTCCGTCACTATGTTCTGTTTCGCAAGACCACCGTCGTTGCTGTCGTGAATCGATTCTAGTACATGTTGACACAATGATTTATCAGTGGAAAAATCAGTAGATGGATGGTCATCCTCCAAGAATTTGACTTAGAATTCGTTTCAACAAAATCCAAGAAGTCATTGGTCTTCGCAAAACTTATTTCGGAACTTCCGGTTGAGTCAGGTGATGTTGTGCCTAAGGAATCACCTATCCGAGGAGATATGTTTTTGATTGAATCTTCAGACCCCTGGTATGGAGATATACTGATCTATCTCCAGACTTTGAAGTTCCCCACTTCTGCTTCTCATGACGAGCATCGGCGGATATGCCATCAAGCTAAGAATTATCTCATACTCGATGATACACTGTATCGGAGAGGTGTAGACTGTATCTTGCATCGATGACTCACTCATGAGGACGTCGTCATAGTGCTCAACGATTGTCATACGGGAGCTTGTGGCGGTCACTTATCTGGGTTGGCAACAGCCCAAAAATTTTTATGAGCAGGTTACTTCTGGCCCACACTTATCAAAGATTGTATCGAGTCGGTCAAGAAGTGCCATCCGTGCCAAATATTCTCTCGGAAGATGAGGGCACATCCAGCTCCTATGTTTCCTGTCATCACAGTTGGTCCCTTCACTAAGTGGGGGATTGATTACACTACATGCAACCCCCTGTCAGCAAGGGGGCACCGCTATATCATCGTAGTTGTCGACTACTTCACTAAGTGGGTCGAAGCTATGCCAATGTTTAAAGATGATGGAGAGACTGCATCTCTCTTCTTATTCAACCATATCATAGCACGGTTGGACGTCCCGAGAGAGATTGTCACTGATCATGGCAGTCACTTTCAGAACCAAATGATGTCCAAGTTAACGTCAAATCTTGGGTTACAGCAAGAACATTCATCACCTTACTACCGCCAAGCCAATGGGCAAGTGGAAGCTGTAAACAATACTCTTAAGATGATTCTACAACAAACTATCAACTCAGCCAAGTCAAACTGGCATTTGATGTTATACTCGACATTATGGGCTTACCGAACATCAGTTAAGACTGTAACCGATTTCTCACCTTTCCAACTCGTTTACAGGCTGGAGGCAGTCTTGCCCATCGAATGTCAAATCCCATCTCTGAAATTGGCAATATAGTTATTGCCAGACACTTCTCCACTTGAAGAGCGGTTAGTACACCTTGAGCAGCTTGATGAGTAGTGTCATGATGTGGCTCTGGCCAACAAGGCTCATAAACATAAGGTCAAGTGTCAATATGATAGGTCCGTTCATCCTTGGATTTTTTATAAAGGCGACCTTGTCCTGGTCTATGACCAAGACAAGGACCCCCTGGGGGCAGGAAAGTTTAAACCCATGTGGTTCGGACCCTTCATTATCAAAGAGGTATTAAAAAAGGGTGCTTATTATTTGGTCAATTTTGAAGGGAATGCTTTGGCGGAGCCTAGAAATGGGCTCTACCTCAAGAAGTATTACTCATAGAAAGGTCACTATGGGTAACTTTTTGTAACATATGTATAGTCTTTGCACTATTACTTTTTTATGTTTCTTTTAAAAAGTGTTATCGATGTGTCATTGATGTTATCTTTCATCAATATGGCAGATGTCAAGTGAGTCCGAGGTGTTCATTGGGCATGCAGACGGTGCTAGTCGACACACGCGGAGGCTTGCCTCCGCAGCTTGGGTAATCTTTTCACCACAGGGTCAGTTGTTATCTTCCGGAGGTATATGCTTAGGTGACACCACAAATAATGTTGCCAAGTATAGTGCAGTTATTGAGTTGCTTCATGACGCATTGTCATTGGGTATCTCTCATCTCCGGGTCTATCTAGATGCTCAACTGGTTGTGTCACAGCTAAACAAAATATACCGAGTTCATGATCCAACTTTACACTGACGATTCCTTAGGGTACGTCTCTTAGAACACAACTTTGATTATATTACATATTTTCATGTTCCTAGGAGACTAAACCAAATCACAGATACTCTAGCTAATCACATTTTAGATTGGCATCTTGCCCACATATAAAAAGATCATGGACATAAACATGTAAATATATTTTTTCACACATAATCCATAAAACACAAAAAGAGATAAAAAAAAACCATATATAAACATCATAAAATCCTCAGAGTACATAGATGGGCGCAAACGCCTCAAAAGTGGGAACAGTAACGAGTCATCGGGCTTATTCCCTCAAAAAATATATACATATTAGTGCTCGTGGCACATAAAAGTCTAAAGTCTACTCAGGGCCTATGGGCCCTGTTATAATCATGTACAGCTTGGGATAAACGCCTAAACAATCGGACCCATGTCCGAGGTGCCCTTACAACATGAGTCTGCATGGATGGCGGTAGGTCCTCTATCTCTTCCATGGGAACTGTGCGAGTGAGCACAATAAAGTTCCGCTCAATTCGCCTCAGGACCCTCTCGACCTCTCTTGCTGGGAGGTTCCCTGCTACTGCTACTCCTCCAGCGGCGGCAGCTGCGGCTTCTGGCCATGGGCGACGCCTGTTCCGTGCATAGTCGGCAGGTCGCACGGGTCCCACATCTGCATGCAATAAACATTCACCCATCAAAAACTATGGTATACAAAAACATGATATATATATCAAAAAAGACATAAAAATTACATATGCAAACAAAAAAACTATATAGGTGGAGACTTACCCATCTCCCCTCGCTCCTCACCAGGAGGCACTGGTATCTCTGGATCTCTAGAGAAGTCGATCCCCGCATATGGGTAGTCCTCAATAGCTGGGATCTGTCATGACAGCCAAGCAAAAAAGTCATCGTTGAAGGCCTCCACGGTCCTTCCACCACCCTGTCGCAGCAGTAACACTGCCCATCTGCATACTGCGGGGAAAGTAGTCAGATGTCCTCGTACTATCTGCCGAGGACTGAAGCATGGAACTCTCTCAAAAAATAATGAACACAGGATGGTCCTAAACCCAAAGTTCCTGTGTGTCCGTTGTCGGAAAGCTGTCAATTGACTCTTCATGCACTCCAATAGTGTGGTACTCCAATAAAAAATTTGTGCATTCATGCACTGGATCGCACAGTTCGTCTGTGCGCGCAAAGCCTGATGCACGGCTACTGAGCCGGTAATCCACCCAATGAGTGATAAAATAGTTTGTAGGGTGAGGCTGGTAATCCTACTAACAGGTACCAAGGAACCTCTGTGATCGGTCCCAGCCTCACAGTACTCAGCTACCAGCTCCAAGATCTTGCTCGGCCCCGCAGGAAATGTTTGAAAGTTGACTGGTTCCCCTCTCCTCGAGAGGCCAGTCAGAAAGTAAATATCCTCGGTGGTGGGCACCAAGGATTGCCCCTCTAGCATGAATTCCTCTACATCAGGGTGCTAGTAATCAACCAAGGCGTTTAGTAGCCTTGGTTGCACGCGCATGAACGGACATAAAAATAATTTCACCAACCCACACTACGTCAGCATGGCCACAACATTCGGATCTGCAGCCACTAACTCATTGGCGGCCTCGTGCTCCCTTTCCCTCCACTGAACATACTTCCTGCCAACACAACAAAGTAAAAGGAGGGTCAATACTTTTTATTTTTTTCTTTTTCACCACACGGGGGGGTACCCACGGCTTATAGAGGTAACAATCGCAGGTACCCACGGGCAGGATTTTCTCTGCACATGGGTACCCGTGGGCTGTCCCTGGACAGCCCGCGTTTACCTAGGGCCGACCCTTTTGAGGTTGACGCCCACCCCAAAAATCAACTAAATGCTAAAAAGGAAGTATTGAATAGCTAGACAAGGGAGTTTGTACTTACTTGGTCCAAGCAGAAGTCTGTTTCGTCCACTATAGCTCCCGAAATCACGATCTTTGGTAAAGGGGGTCTTTTGGCTCCAGAGTCAATTTCCAAATCAGCAATGGTGATAATGAGCTGCCAGCTTCTATTTATAGACTTTTTGGCCTCTTTTTGTCACTTTTTTGGGCCCCTTTATCAGTTTCTTTATACCAAAAACCATTTAGAGTGATCCAGGAGTTATATGGGAGGGATTT
>JASDQU010243603.1:151508-165672 GCA_032191745.1 Picea mariana
TTTCACCATAAGGGGACCACTTTAAAGTTAATCCATTTGTGCACCTTATCAACCATGATAAGACAATATCAATCCACCACTGCATCATATATATCAATTATGCATCATGTATCAATGACAACTCATTGATCCATCTTCATCAATGCATCATATCAATGATCCATATTTATCAATTGGTTTCCACTTGGACATCTATCATTCTCATCAAGGTCATCATATCAATTGGTTTCCACTTGGACATCTATCTTTCTTATCAAGGACATCATATCAATGATCCATCTTTATCAATTGGTTTCCACTTGGACATCTATCATTCTCATCAAGGGCATTATATTCATTGTTCATCAATCATCAATCAATCAATTACTTGACATCAATCAATGACATCAATCAAACCAAACCATTTACATAAATGACATATGATCCAACTATCTCCCAAATAATCAAACCATTGGCATCAATGACAACATGATCCAACAATCTCCCCCTTTGGCATTGATGGAAATACCAAAATTGATGTCAACTCCAATTACCAATTATTGATGTCAACATGTAGACAAGGAATTCTCTTCATAAATAGTCAATGTGACTATCTCTCCACATCAATCTCTCCCATCAATAGAAATCAATCACATCAATGTGATTATCTCTCCCCCTTTGACATCAATGGCAAAGGGCCATTCTACTCTTGGGGCTTCTCCCCCTGTCTTGTTGACTCTATATAATATCTCCGCTTTTGAACAAGGGATATCAATATGATGTAATGCAGAAAATACATCGAACATACTCCCCTTGTGACCATCGCTCTCCCTAGAATTATGCCTATGTGCTCTTTCTTCAAATATAGGTGTCTTTTCTAGGTATGTATCTGATAAATATCTCCTCCTAGAATCATGGGAAGAAGAATGACTCCCCCTAAGGGTATGTCTCCCCCTATCTTCTCTACAAGATGAACAATATGCTACCATATGATGATCCTTGCACCTGTTCATGCATCAAACTTGTGCTATACCATTTATCTTGAAACAAAATATATGTCAACAATGAAATAGAGAATCATGAACAATATATCCACCAAGTGCATCATGTACCAAAATGTGCCCACCATGCACAACACCCATGTACATCAACCATGAACATCAACAATGTGCCAAAATATATCATCCATGAAATGTATCCACCATATGTCAACATGTGCATATACAAATATGCCAACATGTGCATCTACCAATTATGGCAAACATGTGCATCCACCAATAAGCCAACCATGTGCATCTACCAACATGCCAAACAATGTATCATATCACTCATGATACGTCTCCATCATGAACCAAGTGCCACAATCATGTATCAAATAAATACCAATGTTGTGAAAATCAAGTAATACCATATATGAGTGTACTACTATGCACCAATACCACAAAATGATGAGTCCCATACATGTATGTCAAGTCCTCCATAAAACATGTGCCAATCATCCAAACGGATGTCTCAACATGTAGCCCAATCCATACGAAAAATGCATGCACCATGATATCAACATATGCTTCCAATAATACATCATAAGATATACCAGCCATGTACACCACCATCATCACAAAATGATTAATCCCATCAGATCAGAATCAATCCATACTCTTGGGTTAGTGCCATGCACCCAATATTTATTTTTATTATACCATTGTGTGATCTCACCGTGAAAACCGACAACAAACAGTGTCAAAACTTGCAATAAACAATGTCATACCTTGGAATACAGACTTATACCATCACATCAAACTCCAAGCCATGAGCATTGCCTTTTTCCCAAGGCTTTTCAACATACAGGCGGCCTATTGCACAACTAAGCGCGTGTGTACACGACCTATTCAAGGTCAGCACACATGTACATGCAACTATCACCACTATTACCTGCGTGTGACTTAGTAAATGAAACTTTTGAACTTCCCTTCAATCTTTCATTCTGATATGGCTGCTCTGTCTTCTTCACCCACCTTTTTAGATGACCCTTCTCTTCATAACTTGAGCTCTGAGTATCCATCTTTTTAAAGATGTCTCCCTTTCTTACTTCATTCCTTCTTCTATGCATGCTATGTGAAGTCCTCATCATGGAATTTCTTCTTGTGTTCCAACACTCCTGGGATTTGTGGCCAAATCCACTACAGTTGTAGCATCTCATGGAGTTACAATGAACAACAATGTGTCCTACTTGATCACATCTCCAACACCTCATGGTGTTATAGATTCTTCCATTATATCTTCTTTCATAAGATCGACACTCAAACAATTTGTGACCATATCCATTACATGAATAACAATACCCATGAAAAACACTTTCATACCTTTGCTTTGGTGTCCCAAGAATGGCTTCTTGATGTCTTCCTTGCTTTGTTCTTTTGAAATTTTCTTTGCCTTGTGTAGATGGTTGTTTTGCAACATTGTCTTCCTTCTTTGATGGACTTACCTCATGCTTCCTTGAGGTGCTAGCTTCAGCATGTTTATCTTCTCCTTTGTATCCAAGACCTGATTTATCACATGATGGTCTTTGACATTCCAAGATCTCATCCAAGATTCTTGAGCTATTCAAGAATTTGTTTGACTTTTCCACCTTCTTTCTAAGGTCAACAATTTCAGCTTCTAATTTGCAACATGAATCTTCCTTTTCATTTATTTGAATCTTCAATAGTTCGTCTATTTATTTGGCTTCTTCAATTTGGGTCTTGAGATGGACAATAGTTTCAAAACTTTTGCTAATCTCTTCTTCTACATTCATATATTCTTTTTCATCTTTTAGTCTTGTGATATCTTCTTCCTTTTCTTCTAATAGACTCTTATTGTTCTCTTCTTCTTCCTTGATCATTTATTTTAACTTCAAGATGTGCCTTAGACTTCTCCTAAGAAACTTCTTAGTGTTATCCGAAAGATAGTTATAGTCTATATAATAATGATCACTTATATATCTATATAAACCCTCTTCAATTTCCTTTTGAAGTTTTAATAGATTTCCTTCTATTCTTTTCATGGGATAAATACCATCAAACTTTACATAAACTGTTTCTACATCTTCTTCTTCACTTGTAGAGAAAAATTCATCATCATCATTGCAATCAAGGGTTTTTGAGGGTTCTTTACCTTCATTTGAAGTATCTTCACTTTCTTCCTTTTTGCCAACATCAACACATAATGCTTTGCCTTCATCTTCAAGATCTTCCTTTGTGCTATTATCACTTGATTCTTTATCTTCACTTGAAATGTTTTCAAAATCACATTTAGAAACAATGCATTCAAGAGTTTTTTATGATTATTTACCTTTGATGATCTTGATGGAGTGGTCTTCAATTTCTTCTTCCTCTTCCTTTCTTTGATATGTCTCCTCTAGCTTTAGTCATAGATCCTTGGTAGAAGTGCATTGTCCCATGTTGATGCAGCCACACTCCTCGGAGGACGTCCGCTCTCACAGGATCTTCTTCTTCTCGGCCCAAAGAACTCCAAGGTTCTTCTAATTCCCTATCAGGAACTCTCCTTACCCACAACAACTCTCCAAGTGATCCCCCTTAGTGATCGGGAAATCGAAACTCGCAGCTTCGCAAGCTCACTGTCTATCACTGGGCTCTCGAATCCCTGAGACCTGATGGCCAGTCAACATTGACTTCTTCCCGCACCTATCGGGACTTCTGCTCTATCGCGATTTCGTAACTCATGATGTCATGCACTTTGAATGGTCGACTCCCGATAACCGATGCGTCGAATCTCCGATGCACACATGTGAATTAACCTTTCCACAACCCATCACTTCAATCGGGTTTTCAGAATTCGTGGGATCGCGAATCCTAATGCCAAAGGATTCGAGACTTTCCTTTCCCGATCCCCGATATGGTATGCCACCTATCCTCCACTAGTTCCGACTGTGGCCCACACAATTCTCCCATCGGAATTTCGTGGATCGCGATTCAAATGTGCAAGAGTTTCTTACCTTTGAAATCCCCGATTCTTCGAACCCCGACTGACTGGGATCTCCTGACACGCATTCTCACTGATGGATGGTCCTGGGCTTGTCGGGATATCATGTATCGTGATATCGCAATCCTCGTTGAGAACTTTTGGAGCTTCACCTCCCGAATCCCCGATACACGATGCCACGCGTAGATCTGACGGCCCACGGAACTTCACAAAACCTCCTCGAAGGATTTTGGCCTGTCCGCTCTCCCCTTTGTGAATCCACGAAATGAATCAAGTACTTCCTCCACGAAGACTTGTTCGCCCGCTTGCCAACCTGCGACGCTTCTCTCAGACTTTCCATGGCAGCTTCCCTGCACTTACCCTTCAGTGAATTCAAAGGCGTATTCCCCCTGAGCTTTTCCACAACTTCTCAGCCTCTTAAATGAGGTTCCTTTGCTCGCACTCCTTGCGGAAACTCTGCAAACACTTCAAGTGTTCAGCCTTCCCTGACTTTGCGCACACTTGCAGCAACCATCTTTCGAGGCTTCGCTCAGAATCGCAACTCTGAGATTTCTCCCTGGCCTACGCACTCCTTGCATGGCACTGTGCCTAACTGCACCTTTGGGAAATGAGAACAAAATTTATCTCTAATTGAACCCTTCTGTCAACGCACTCCTTGCAGACGATTCAACTGCACTCCTTGCAGGAATTCTCAGGCTCAAATTAGAGAAACAATTGAAACTAATTCCTTGTCCCCTTCAAACTTCAATTCACACATGAAATCACATACACAACATATAAAAGAAAGTGTATAACAGAAAGAAAAAATTCACGAGCATAACATCAATACACAGAGAAACAACACAAACCATGAATTTGGATCAAAGCTTTCTTCTATTAATTCAAATGCCTGTACATGGGTGTTCTTCATACAATTCTCTGCCTGCTCTTCTGCTTCCTTGATAATGTTACAATGTTACAATGAGGGTGTCTATATCCATTTTCCCTCTCGGACTCTAAGCTATCAAATCTAAAATTAAATTCCTATCTAACTACATTAACTCTATTAAATGTCGACTATCTACTAAAGGACGAGAGATTAAAGGCTCAAGGTCCATTACAATATACAAGTGCGCCTATCTTAAATGATCCATTTAAGATCTGCGCAACAGTCCCAAGGCATTTTCAAAATTTACACTGGCTTATCCAGCTGTCTTCCTCTTCCGTGCTGGCTCGCTTGATGTGCTGGTGATGCTCCTGCATCATACTCCTCGGCTTGAAAAATTTCATGGGCTCCTGTCCATGAGCTCCTGCACGGTCTTTCCATGCTTCTGTATTTCTGCATCTGTCTCCCAGCTGGCATCCTCCACTGGGTGATTCTTCCACTTGACCAAGTACTCATAGTATTGCTTTCGTCTGGTCCTTTTGTTCACTCTCTTGTCCAGTATGCACTCCATTTGTGGCTTCTCTGCAACTGGCAATTGTTTCATCCACTGGATCACTGGCTGTTCAGTTCCAATCTCTGCTTCTCTAGCCCTGTACGGGTATAAATCTGCGATATTGAATATCGGAGATATCCCGATGCCATCCGGCAGCTCAATCTCATAAGCATTTTCTCTGAATCTTCTCAAGACCTTGCATGGCCCGATTTTCTTCATTTTCAACTTATTGTATGTTCCCCTTGGGAACCTTTCCTTCCTCAAATGTGCTAGAACTAGATCACCAACTTCGAACTGAAGTTGTCTCCAATGTTGATCTGCTCTGCGCTTATACTCCTGATTTGAATCTATCAGTCGCTGCTTCACTTTGCTGTGAAGTTCCTTCATCGCCTCAACAAATTCTTCTGCACTAGCATTGCTAGTCGCAGTCTTTTCTGAATCCCTCAGTTCAGATACTCCTCTTAGATTCATGCCATATACAATCTGAAATGGACTCTTCCCTGTACTCTGATTCACTGAGTCATTGTATGCAAACTCGGCCTGTGGTAATATGTGGTCCCAACTGCTATGGTGCTCCATCACCAAGCTTCTCAACAAGTCACCTAGACTTCTGTTGACCACTTCTATCTATCCATCCATCTGAGGATGATAAGCAGAACTAAATGCCAAGTTAGTTCCTAGCTTCTTCCATAAGGTCCTCCAAAAATTCCCTATGAATTTAGTGTCCCTGTCTGAAACTATGCTTTTCGGCAATCCATGAAGTCGAATGATCTCCTTGAAGAACAGATTTACGATGTGAGTCACATCACTGGTATTCTGGCATGGAATGAAGTGTTCCATCTTGGAAAACCTATCCACTACCACAAATATGGAATCAACACCTCTTTGCATCCTCGACAAGCCCAATACAAAATCCATGCTAATCGCTTCCCATGGCCTCTCTGGTATGGGAAATGACTGATAAAGACCTGCATTCTGCTTCCTTCCTTTCGAATGTTGGAAAATTCTGCATCTGTCAATGAACTGCTTGACATCTACTCGCATTCCTGGCCAAAAATATGATTCATCCAACTTTGCAAATGTTTTGTCATGGCCAAAATGTCCTGCCAATCCACCACTGTGCTTCTCTTTCAACAAGTTCTCCCTCATGGAGCATTTTGGAATACATGGTTGATTGCCTCTGAATAGCAATCCCTCCTAGATCATATAATATATCCAAGGACTTCTGTCCCTGAGAACTGGATTCTCAGCTGCTTCATATGCCTCTGCAAAATCTGCATCACCTGCGTACATGTCCTTGAGATTTTCAAAACCCAATGTTTTGACTCGGAATTCCTACAGCAACAAACACTTCCTGCTCAAAGCATCAGCCACTTTGTTAGCAGTACCCGAAATATGCTTAATCACAAATGTGAAATTCTGCATATACTCTACCCATTTTGCATGTTTTTTATTCAACTTTTCCTGTTGAGTCACAAACTGTAATGCATGATTATCACTATACAATACAAATTCTTTCAGGATTAAGTAATGCCTCCACTTCTTTAGTGCCTGAATGATAGCATAAAATTCCTTATCATACATGGAGTATTTCAATTTTGCCTCATCCATCTTCTCACTGAAATATGCAACTGGTCTGTCTTCCTGACTCAAGACCGCTCCTATGGCAAACCCGCTTGCATCACATTTCACTTGAAATGTCTTCTGGATATCTGGCAACACCAACACTGGTCGTTCCGTGATCTTTCGCTTCAACAGATTGAAGCTCTTCTCAGCCTCTTCTATCCAGTGAAAAGACTTATGCCGCTTCTTCACTGTGTCCATCATCACTGCGCTAATCCCACTGAAATTCCTGATGAACTTCCGGTAGAAACTAGCTAAACCATGAAAACTTCTCACCTCGAAAATATTTCTCGGTGATGGCCAATTCTTAATTACCTCCACTTTATCCGGATCCATCCTCAACTCATTCACCGATATGAAAAATCCCAATTAAATGAGCTCTGTCTTCATAAATGAGGACTTCTTCATATTAATCAACAGCTTCTCCTGTTGTAGCTTCCTCATCACAATGGCCAAATGCTTCAGATGCTCAGTCTCTGATTTACTATAAATCAGTATATCATCCAAATACACAATGACAAATTTTCTGATGAATTCCCTCAGGACTTCATTCATCAACCTCATAAAGGTACTTGGTGCATTTGTTAAGCCAAATGGCATAACCAACCATTCATACAAACCTTCRTTTGTCTTGAATGTTGTTTTCCATTCATCACCCTCTCTCATGCGAATTTGGTGGTATCCACTCTTCAAATCTATCTTTGAAAAATACTTTTCCCCACTCAGGCAATCCATCAGATYATCCATTCTTGGCAATGGAAACCTGTACCTGATGGTTATTTTATTTATCGCCCTTGAGTCGGTACACATTCTCCAACCTCCGTCTTTCTTTGGACTGAGTACCRTTGGAACGACACATGGACTCAAACTTTCCCTGACTAATCCCTTGTCCAATAGCTCCTGGACCTGCTTCTTAACCTCTTCATTCTCTTGCGGCGTCAACCTGTACGCGGCTTTGTTCGGCAAACTAGCTCCTGGTATGAGATCTATATGATGACTCACACTTCTCATCGGTGGTAACGAATGAGGTAATTCATCCACTATGATGTCAGCAAACTCTTCCAGCGGTTCCTAAACCTCATCTGGTAAATCATCCACTCTTGTGCTAGTCAGAACAATCCTCGGTTTCCTGACAAGAAAGAATTGTGGATCTTCTTTCTTTTTCACCTCTGTAAGAATCTCCTTCCCACTCATGAGAAGTACTGTGTTGCTTACTTCCGGCTTCACCTCCTTATCCTTTATTGGAAGCAACCTGTTTATCCTCCCATCCTTCTCTAAAGTATACGTGTTCATTCTCCCGTCANTCGGTTTCCTGACAAGAAAGAATTGTGGATCTTCTTTCTTTTTCACCTCTGTAAGAAGCTCCTTCCCACTCATGAGAAGTACTGTGTTGCTTACTTCCGGCTTCACCTCCTTATCCTTTATTGGAAGCAACCTGTTTATCCTCCCATCCTTCTCTAAAGTATACGTGTTCATTCTCCCGTCATGAACCACATTTCTATCATATTACCATGGTCTACCCAACAACAAATGACATACATCCATAGGAATGACATCACAGAGTACTTTATCATTATACCCTCCTATTTTAAATTCAACCAAGCATTGTTTAGTAACAGTTACCCGATGTCCTTTTTGCAGCCATGAAACTTTGTATGGACTCGGGTGATCAGTTGTCTTCAGCTCTAGCTTCTCTACCATCTCGGTTGAAATGAGATTATTCGTGCTACCGCTGTCCACAATAACCTTGCACACCCTATCCTTAGTCTTGCAAGATGTTCTAAAAATTCTGGTCCTTTGGGCTGGGTCCTCCACCTCCTTCCCGGGTGTTAAGATAACTTTACACATCATTAGTGACCTTCTGCCTTCTGTCTCTTCGGCCTCAACATCCCGCCTCTGTGCTTCGGTGATGTGAGCTTCTCCAATGTCTTTATTTTTCTCTGGACACTCGTAAGACTTGTGCCCATTCTTTCCACATGTGAATCATGTGATTACTCCTCCTCTTCCTCTTCCTCTACCTCTGGTACGAGGAAAAGTGTTTGCGTTAGAATAATCTCCCTTCTGCTCTATATGCTTCCCTCTCTGTTCAATGTATGGCCCTCTCTGTGAGGTTCCACCTCTCTCAAATTTACCCTGAGGTTTCTTCCATTCCTCTTTGGGCTTATGGTATTTGTCCTGGGCAACTGCTTTGCCTCTGGGATGACTCCTGCTTCGACCTCACTGTCCTTACTTATGGCTCAGCTTCTCTTATGCTTTCAGAGCCATCTGATAAGCATCCTCCACCGTCCTGATGGTAACCATGCTTAATTCATCATGAATGTCGTATCTCATACCATTCAGATATCTGGCAACCTTCTCATCATCGCTCTCTCGATGACCTACCCTGATGTTCAGT
Source organism: Picea mariana (assembly GCA_032191745.1). Classification (NCBI taxonomy): domain Eukaryota; kingdom Viridiplantae; phylum Streptophyta; class Pinopsida; order Pinales; family Pinaceae; genus Picea; species Picea mariana. The sequence continues at coordinate 160,905 of JASDQU010243603.1, forward strand.
CGATAGAATTCTTCAGTGTATTCCTTAACTGTCATCAGCTTCTGTCTCAGGTTCTGCATCCTCCTGAACAAAGTAATTTGATAGTCTCTTGGGATGAACTTTGCCTTCATCTTTGCAATCATTCGATCCCAAATCTTGATCTTCTGCTTAACTTTGCAGCGTCTGTCAGCTTGTAGCTCGTCCCACCATAATGCTGCATGTCCCTTCAAGCGTGTAACAACATGCTTGACTTTCTTATCCTCTTCGATATCCTCATAATCGAAGTAGGTGTCGAGAGCTCTAATCCAATCTAGTAGCTCTTCTGCATCCAGATTTCCTTCATATACTAGAATGTCCATTTTTTCCTTTGCACCCATCCGTGCGATAGCTTTAATCAATCACTCAGTTGATGCATCTTCGGCTACAACTTCCTCCTCTCGTTCAGCTTCTATTTCACTATTGAAATTACTCAGATCCCCTGCACTAGTTGTGCATCTCTGCGCTATCTCCATATCCTCGAGTCTTGCTCGGAGATCTCTCATCTGTCTCTCCAATTTTGGATTGACTATTGGTCTACCTCTTCTTTGCACCTCCCTATCCTTTGGATCAGGTGATTGTCTTTCTCTCCTGGGCGGCATGATGAATCCTCTTCTTCTCTGCTACAAAAAGCAAGAGATAACCCCGCTCTGATACCAAAACTGACGCAGCCGCACTCCTTGGAGGACGTCCGCTCTCACAGGATCTTCTTCTTATTGGCCTGAAGAACTCCAAGATTCTTCTAATTCCCTATCAGAAACTTTCCTTACCCACAGCAACTCTCCAAGTGATCCCCCTTAGTGATCGGGAAATCAGAACTCGCAACTTCGCAAGCTCACTGTCTATCACTGGGCTCTCAAATCCCCGAGATCCGATGGCCAGTCAACGTTGACTTCTTCCTGCACCTATCGGTACTTCTGCTCTATCATGATTTCGCAACTCGCGATGTCATGCACTTTGAATGGCCGACTCTCGATAACCGATGCACCAAATCTCTGATGTGCACATGTGAATTAACCTTTCCACAACCTGTCACTTCAATCAAGTTTTCAGAATTTGTGGGATCGCGAATCCTAATGCCAAAGGATTCGGGACTTTCCTTTCTCGATCCCCGATATGGTATGCCACCTGTGCTCCACTAGTTCCGACTGTGGCCCACACAATTCTCCCATGGGAATTTCGCGGATCGCGATTCAAATGTGCAAGAGTTTCTTACCTTTGAAATCCCCGATTCTTCGAAACCCTACTGACTGGGATCTCCTGACACACGTCCTCACTGATGGATGGTCTTGGGCTTGTCGAGATATCACGTATCGCGATATCGCAATCCTCGTTGCAAACTTTTGGAGCTTCACCACCTGAATCCCTGATACACGATGCCATGCGTAGATCCGACGGCCCACGGAACTTTGTGAAACCTCCTCGAAGGATTTCGGCTCATCCGCTCTCCCCTTTGTGAATCCACAAAATGAATCAAGTACTTCCTCCATGAAGACTTGTTCACCCGCTCGCCAACCTGCGATGCTTCTCTCAGACTTTCCACGGCAGCTTCCCTGCACTTACCCTTCAACGAATTCAAAGGCCTATTCCCCCTGAGCTTTTCCACAACTTCTCAGCCTCTTAAATGAGGTTCCTTTGCTCACACTCCTTGCGGAAACTCTGCAAACACTTCAAGTGTTCAGCCTTCCCTGACTTTGCACACACCTGCAGCAACGGTATTTCAAGGCTTCGCTCAGAATCACAACTCTGAGACTTCTCCCTGGCCTGCACACTCCTTGCACGGCACTGTGCCTAACTGCACCTTCGAGAAATGAGAACAAAAGTTATCTCTAATTGAACCCTTCTGTCAACGCACTCCTTGCGGACATTTCAACTGCACTCCTTGCAGGAATTCTCTGGCTCAAATTAGAGAAACAATTGAAACTAATTCCTTGTCCCCTTCAGACTTCAATTCACACATGAAATCACATACACAGCATATAAAAGCAAGTGTATAACAGAAAGCAAACATTCACGAGCATAACATCAATACACAAAGAAACAACACAAACCATGAATTTGGATCAAAGCTTTCTTCTATTAATTCAAATGCCTGTACATGGGTGTTCTTCATACAATTCTCTGCCTGCTCTTCTGCTTCCTTGATAATGTTACAATGTTACAATGAGGGTGTCTATATCCATTTTCCCTCTCAGACTCTAAGCTATCAAATCTAAAATTAAATTCCTATCTAACTGCATTAACTCTATTAAATGCCGACTATCTACTAAAGGATGAGAGCTTAAAGGCTCAAGGTCCATTACAATATACAAATGCACCTATCTTAAATGATCCATTTAAGATCTGCGCAATAGTCCCAAGGCATTTTCAAAATTTACGCTGGCTTATCCAGTTGTCTTCTGCTTCCGCACTGGCTCGCTTGATGTGTTGGCGATGCTCCTGCATCACATGCTCTCTTTGATAGGGCTTGAGAGTCCACAAAGAATTGTCTTGAGAGCCAATGCATCATTCTTCTTTCCTTCCTTTTGAGTTGCAAACTTTGACTTGTTCTTCAACGGAACATATCCACCGATGCTTGCCTTCCAAATAGCTACTCCCATTGTCTTCAAATACACTCTCATCTCTATTCTCTAAGTAGAATAGTTTTCCTCATCAAGGATTGGAACTTCATCATCCATTTGTGTGTCTATGGATCTCCTTCAAGCTTGTTAAGGCTTACAGTGAAGGCCTTCTCTGATACCAATTGTTGGACACACCTACCACACTTAGAGGGGGGGGTGAATGAGTGTGGGACTCTTTTTCCCAAAACTTCCCTCTTGCAAAAAAACTCATCAATTAGCATTCAACATTTATTCATTACCCATTGTTGTCATTTATAACCCGTTAGATGTGAGCACATATCAGCAACATATATCAACAATATATCATCAACAAGTCATCACCACAATGAACACAAAGAACACAAGATGTATGTACAATTTTCTTTTTATTATGGACTATGATCCTTTGGGTTTATCAGCAACAACTGAATAGAGTACAACTCTACAAGAGCACCATATCTATATGCAAGACTCAACTTACATTCTCAGCACCAACTGAGATGAGGCAACAAGCCTCAACATATATCAATCTGTCAACATGTACGCGACCTGTCAGTAGTGCAGCCTGCGTGTGCACGTGCCCTGGCTCACTACAGCCCACGTGTGAACGCAGCTAGTGTATATTACAACAAGCGTATGATTCTAAGCAACTAGGGTTTTTCTTTTCTTCACATGCTCAGATCCTCTGCAACCTGCAACCACTTTCTCTTATGTCTTCCACTGTCCAAACTGACCCACAACTAGTCACAACACATCCAAGCTCTCTAATAGCTTGCTCATGCTCCACAACAAATCAATATGAATGTTATCTCAATCATCTATAAATAACTAGTATACCATAGTGATCATGTCACTACTGAATCACAAGAGTGTTGCTTACTCCATCAACCAAATCAACCAAACCAAGCCACATCATAGAATCCATACCAAGAATGCCCTAAGCATTCACAACACATCAAAAAATAGCATCCATCGAGACAATAATGTAACCATACCAGTGTCTTAGTGATAGATATGAGGCCATAGAATGAAGATCTGGAACCTGCCTTATCATCCAAGAGCTTGGCACCAGCTCAAACAAAAATCTTCATGATTTTATCCACTCCATGCTCCCTGTACACAGTCATCCCGTGTGTACACTCACCCTATACACAACTAGCCTATGTGTACACACACCCTATACAGAGATAGCCCATGTGGACATTAGAAAATAGGGTTTTATGTGAATCCGAGACTTTTGTCGTCAAGATCCTCAACATTGTTGAAACTTTGATGCGTCCATGAGATCCTCCTCTCGCTTTCTTCCTCAGAATAGATATTCAATCATGCTCAAGAGATCCACACCAATAGGCTGCTCTCACAAGAAGCTCTCCATCAATACTCCATAAGATATTCACAAGAAGCTCTCCATTTATACAAGAGATCCTAGCTTCTTATTTATACTTTCATCTTCTAGGTCACTTAACCCAATTTTTGGTTACTTAACCCATTTCTAGGTCACTTAACCTATTTTCCTTATTTTAGGGTTAACCACTTTCCATGAATAGAAAGTTCTCCAATACTTTATCATTTAAATATTCCTTCTTGATTTTGTCACTTCATTTTATCATTTAAATAATCTTTCTTGATTTTGTCACTTTACTTTATCATTTAAATAATGATTTCTTCTTTTCAATCACTTTGACTTCTTTGACCTTTTGGGGGCTTCAAGCCTTCATATGGGGGTCCTCCAACTTCATAAGGCCATAACTCTCAAACCGCGAGGAGTTATGTGGCATTCCACATACCACTGGAAATGGCATGACAAGCACTATCCATCTAGGATAGTTTCACCAACAACTTTATTGATCTTCATCTCATTATTCCACATAAAAGCATGGGTCCTCCAACTGTTCTTCTAGGATAACTCAATCTATAAAGTGTCTTCCCATGAGGGATTTCACCATAAGGGGACAACTTTGGAGTTCATCCATTTGTGCACCTTATCAACCATGATAAGACAATATCAATCCACCACTGCATCATATATATCAACTATGCATCATGTATCAATGACAACTCATTGATCCATCTTCATCAATGCATCATATCAATGATCCATCTTTATCAATTGGTTTCCACTTGGACATCTATCATTCTCATCAAGGGCATCA
>JASDQU010243604.1:0-21757 GCA_032191745.1 Picea mariana
GACTTGTTGTAAAGGGGTTTGCACAAAATAAAGGTATAGATTTTGATGAAATATTTTCTCCTATTATTAATATGACTTCAATTAGGACTATTTTAAGTCTTGTGGTAGTGGAATATTTGCATCTTGAATAGTTAGATGTAAAAACAACTTTTCTCCATAGGGATTTGGATGAAACGATTTATGTGCAGCAACCACAGGGGTATGAGGTCAAAGTGAAGGAAATTTGGTATAGAGGTTGAAGAAGATCTTGTATGGACTAAAGCAAGCTCCAAGGCAGTGGTATTTTAAGTTTGATAGGTTTATGACAAAACAATGTTATAGTAGATGCCATTTTAATCACTGTGTTTATTTTAAAAGGATAGAAAATGGAAGCTATATTATCTTGCTATTGTATGTAGATGACATGCTTGTTGTAGGGTATAATATGCATGATATAAATGTGCTCAATAAGAAATTGTATAATTCATTTACAATGAAGGAATTGGGTGCTACAAAAAAAATCCTTGGTATGAGAATAACAAAAGACAGGAAAAATCACAAATTGACATTGTCTCGGGGTGAGTACATAGAGAAGGTGTTGGACAAGCTTAGAATGCAGAATGAAAAGCTATTTAGTACACCATTGGCCAACCATTTCAAATTAACTAAGGAAATGTGTCCCAAGACACATGAGGAGATATAATACATGTCCAGGGTCCCTTATTCATCAACGATTGGCAGTTTAATGTATGCAATGGATTGCACAAGACCAAATATTGCACATGCAGTGGGAGTTGTGAGAAGGCATATGAACAATCCAGGTAAAGAACATTGGGAGGCGGTAAAGTGGATTCTCAAATATTTGAGAGGCACTGTTACTCGTGCATTATGTTTTGGAGGTTTAGACACTATTATACATGGATATGTTGATTCATATATGGAAGGTGATAAAGATAGCAGGAGGAGCACCACAATTTATGTTTTTACTGTAGGTGGAACAACAGTAAGTTGGTTTCCAAAACTAAAAAAGTTTGTTTCACTTTCAACAGCAAAAGCAAAGTATGTTGTTGCTACAGAGGCTAGTAAAGAAATGATTTGGTTATAGAGGTTTATGGAGGATTTAGGAAGGAAGAAGGAGAATAACAGGTTGTACTGTGATAGTGAGAGTGTTATTCATCTTGAAAATAACTTAGCTTTCCATTCAAAGACTAATCATATACAACTAAGGTACCATTTCATATGATCCGTCTTCGAAGATGAATATTTGAAATTGGAAAAGATACATGTTGTGTCTCTTTTGTCACCTAAATGAGAAAAATAGAGATGCTTACAAGCCCAATTGGGTTAGCTAGGCAAGACAACAGTGAATGCAAGAGTTAGAAACATCAAGCATATGATATAAAAAAAAGACTAAACTAAGAATGATAATAAAAACTAAACTAAAGTGCATAAGGACATTAGAACAAGAAATAAACAACATTCATGCCACCAATGGAAATGATTGTATTAATGGAAAGAAAACACCAAAGAGAAAGAGAGACTTATGGGCCTCCTCTTCCTCCAAGGGAGGGATCTTGAACCCACAAATATGGTGCTCTTCTTACAAGTAACAAACTAAAATGAAATGGTGAATAAAATCCAAAGCACATTCACTCAAGAGGTGATATGAATGGCTAAATGAGATGGTGCTTGTATTCTCTTGACAAGGAAAGAAGATTCTCCAAGAGAATATAGGCAGCATAACAATACAAATGAATTCCTTGAAAATGTAGTGCACCCATGGACTCCTTTTATTGCATAGCTTTGAGGTATTATTCACCAAGCTTTTAGTGTGAACAAGGGGCCCTTTAGGGAACCTTTAGGTCTTTGACCAGCCCCCTAGTTGGATTCAACCAAGATTTGGGTGTCAAATCGACTTGGAAGTTGAACCAGAAGTGGGTGGAAGGCCGTCCACAATCATAAATGCGTCGTTCTGAGGGGTGTGCGATTTTTTTCGTCCACATTCGTGCATCGTGCGCATGTGCGCTTTTCTTGCATTTTCAGATGACGCATGTGTGCGCGCTCCCTGTGTAGTCTTAGCGCATGCTGATTTTATAACTGGTTGTATAGTTTTGGACATTTTGGAAATGCATTTTTGGTCCATGAGTGAACTAATGAGTGTTTTGAAGATGTTGGATTCCTGTAACCATTTGCGGATGAAATTCTGGTGATAATAGATGCCCCTGATGTGTGAGGTTAGGAGCATATGTATAGCCGAAATACATCAATGTTTCTTCTACTAAGAGTACCATTGTAAGAAAGAGCATTGTGGGGAGTATCAAGAGAGACCCATTGGAGGGAGAGGGGAACCTGTAAGACCCAAACCTTTCGCAAGGGGTGGAAAAATAAAAATGTGTACAAACGAGGCAGGAATGCCCCATGCTCATGTTATGTAACTCAAAAATGTGGAAGACAGTAACTGAAGTTGTGTGTTGACGTAGATCACTGCAGCACCCTCCGGGGCGGTGTGAGAATAAACTGAGGACAATTATGATGGTGAACAAACTCTGAAAAAGGTAAGGACACCTGTGAGAAGTGTCGATAATGTGTAGATATTGATAGTCTATCAGATTTCAGAGGTCTTTGGCATAAAAATAACTGCAATAGTCACAAAGTAAGACCCACCACCACATGATAAAGTGTTGAAGTCGAATGTCGTGGGAGTCAACGACAGTAGAGAGAAATGATGGTTCTCTCTGTGTCGTCTGAGACTCCTCATTGTAAAGGTAATGAGAGTCAAGATACTGTTACCCTTCTAGAAACTATGTTGATGTTGATAGAAAAGGGAGACATGACTCCAAGAAGCAAAGGGCTTCATGAAAGCCACTGGATGAGATCAAGAACTGATGAGAAACATTGACAAATTCAAGAAGTAGTGAGACTCAAGACTGTCCTTGGTTGGGGATATATGTGATGTATGAGTGGCATCAACCGTGAAACTGAATCTAGTTGTCATGGGGACGACTAGACGTGGGTTAAATTGTGCTAGAGTCATGACAAAGTAGACAAACACAAAGATCAAAAAGGTGTATGGACTGTAAGATACTCGAGGTTTATGGATAATGTCAATGATGGGAGGAAGTGAAAAATGCCCCAACCAAGGGCGACCATGGTTTCTTTGCTAGAAAAGGAAGGTCGCTAAAGGCGACAATAGAAAGCTATGTAAATGCAGGAAAGAGGGGTTTGTACAATTACCAAAAGAATAAAAATAAGTTGGGATAACTGTACAGATACAGAAATGGGTGCCCCAGTGTAAGATGACTTGGCCTGATGATGGGGAAAGTTGCTTGGAAAACAAGTGGAGGGGTAGGGCCCCATAGGCGGGTTTCTGTATTAAGGAAATGTTATGGAGGACAATCTGCAGATGGGAAAACTGATGGTGGATGAAATGAATGGTTAACGATACTGCGGATGTGCAGTCAAAATAGAACCATGATGAAGTAACTCAGGAGTCCATTGGGTAGGCTAGCAAAAATGAGGAGAAGGAGTATGTGGTTGGTTTTCGGTGATGCGTAAGACTATCGGGACTCCCATCCCTAAAGGGTGAAAACATCATGAGTGTCAAAGTGCCAAGGGGGACTATGAATGGGACAACTCATGTGGGCGAGAGTGCTACCGGATGAAAGTACCAAAGTGCAGTGGAGGTGACGATACTGCAGAGCCGGAGAGAGGGATCCTAGAGGAAAAGATCGGAGGGTGTGACTGGAAGATGCAATTTGAGATTCAGAGGGAATGACTACATGCCAATGTCAATGATATACCTAAAGGGGTGATGTTGATGTATAATGATCAAGTACCTGCACACATGAAAACCGAATACCCGATGTGAACAATATCTGAAGAGAAAGATCATATAACGATTATTCAATAATGTGTGAATATAAGCATGCGTACCTGAGTGTGGTATGAGAAAAAGGCCCCCTAGGGGCCGATGATGGATCATGGTCTAGGGAATGGAATGATGTAGGTGGCAAGATCCTGATCCCATGGCTGAAGATGGATCAAAAAACGGATGCCCGACGCTCCTGGAATTATGTCTGGAAGTTTGGAAAAAGGGACTATATATAGTTGGAGGGCCCACAATGCCACCTCATTTGTACCTTCTATATTATTGAGTGGATGAGCGATTTTAGAGGAGATTTGGAGATTCTGGGAGATCGAGGCAGGTGATTCAGGATCAGTGAGTTTCAGGTTAGTGTTCATATCCTTCTGCATTTTAGTTAGAATTCATTTTGTGGGGAGAGCTTGTACGGAGGGTCGTACAAGGGGATTTTGTGGTTGTAGGCCCCCCAGTGCATGGGCTATCAAAATATTCATGCGCAAAAGTGTGCAGATGTAATTGGGAGATCCACGCATGGGGGCGCCTGAAGGGGAAAAACAGGCACGTATGCAATGCGCACCTATTCGAAGCACAACAGTGCATGTATGTGTCATTGTGTTTCTGACAGTTGTGCATGTGTGCGCAACTGTGGAGTGAACAAGCGCGCACTTGTGCGTGTCTGTATATATGACAGGGGCACATGGATGTGCCTCTGTATTGATATCAGTCATGCATGAGTGCGCAACTGTGGGATGAACAGGCATGCATATGTGCGCGCCTGTGGGGAAAAATGTCGCGCCTTTGAAGTAAAGAAGAGCGGTGTAAAAATTTATCTTTTGTGGAGACTTTAATGTTTTTATGGGTTGTGATGGTTGATCAAGTACTGCATATGTGGATGTAGGTGATCATTCGGATGATGCCAATTTATTGGAGAGAGAGAGATTGGTCATGCCTGAGGGAGGCAGTGAGGGATGAGGAGCCGGCGATCCGGGATACTTTGGTAGCTTGTGGGTTGTTGAAGTTTTTTTAGTGTTCATTAATGCGGGCACAAGAGTATCTATTACAGTTCCTGATGTCAATGTGGAGTCTGGATCAACATTGCTTCATTTTGCAGGGTGAGGCGTTGGCCTTCGCTATGGTGGAGGATATATATTTTCTGACTGGGCTCCCCTTTCGGGGGACTCCCTTACCAGCGGACCCTATGTTACCCAGGGATGGGAAGTTGGCTACATTATCCCAGAGGTACTATTCAAGGGAGAACTTCATGTCAGGCTTCATGATTAGCATTGGGGTGATGGATGCCCTGGTACATCGTTGTGTGGAAACAATGGTTGTGAGAGTCTATGGGTCCCTTGCGACTGAGGATCATGGAGAGGGCAGTGACAGGTGAGAATTTTGCCTGGGGCTTGATACTACATGCCAAGATGGTAGGGAAGCTTGACAGGTGTCGTGTTGCTGACTCGGGGGAGTTCTCCTTTGGGTCCATTTGGTGGCGTGTTTCTTGGAGAGGGTGTCGATGTTGTGTCCTAGAGTTCTTTTGGATGCGCCTAGTGTGAGAGAGCTGCGACTGAAATGGTGGGTGACTATTTTGGTTCATCATGACGGTGGGGAGGGGGTCCATTACTTTATGGCTAAGGCTACACAAGTGTGGCGTCAGATGCCACAAATCATACATTGCTATCCATATTTTAGGGTGGACTTCCGGAATGATCCGGAGATGGTGCTACCTCCTGGGGAGGTGTTCGACCATAGAGGTATGATGTTAGATTTGATGTTTTTATTTTTATATAGTATAGCATTGTATTTTATGTATGGGTGGATGTTGATGTTATCATGTGTTTGTTGTGTGTGAATATGTGGGACCTCACGAGCGTGAGGTTGAGTTGGTTAGAGTGTCGTCTCATCAAGGGCTAGTGAGACCGTCGTGGGGAGAGCCACGGGCAGGAGAGAGACAACGATGGGATGATGTTGGGGTGAGGCTTGCTGATGACGAGAGAGTAGGCAGGAGGTGACGCTTTGATGATCCAGGTGTCGGGCCATCACATTCTCTTCCGACGGGGGCTAGGAGATATTTTGAGGACTTTCATCATCGACTAGAGGCGGTACTATAGGGAGTGACTGAGGGTATGTGGACACACATCCAAGACGAGGCAGTTCTGGAGCAGTGTGTGGGCCTACCGGCAGAGTTGTGGGCACTGATCCATAGAGCAGCAGTAGTAGGGGCAGCAATGATTGGCAGGATTCCCCCGAGACCTGAGGGTCCCCTAGCTGGTGGGGCACCTCCTCTTGAGAGAGGATCGAGTGGTGGTGCTCTAGAGGTTCCATGAGGGCCTCGATATATGTATTTTTGTGTTTATATAGGCTAGTGAGCCCATGTTGTATATGGTGAGGTGGCACTGCTTTTGTATCTATAGGGGTGAGGTGGTTCACCTACCTACAGATGGTGTACTTGATGTACTATTTTTTTGTAAACACTGATGGCACATTGACCGATNTATATATATATATATATATATATATATATATATATATATATATATATATATATACATTTTGGGATCTTTGTGGTGTTCACATGTGTTGATGTTTTTTAGTGCTTTGTGATGATGTCCAAGCTATATGCTGTGACAAACTGTTGATGATTTATGTATGCATACTAGTATCTTGATGTGATAAATGCCAATCTAACACTAGGTTAGCCATATTATCTACTATTTGCTTAAATTGTCTTGGAATATGTGTAAATGTGATGGAATCAAAATGTCGAGACAAAAGTCTAACTTGCAGGTATTTGTGGAAGAGGCAAGGATCGCAGACATGGTACACATTGTTGAGTTGGAGGACAACCAGTTGGGAATCTAGTAAAACGCTAAGGTAACGAATGTGGCAATGACTAGCCTTAGCGAGGAGGCCAATGAAGGCTGTGTACTCTTCTTGGTTATTGGTTTTTGAACCCAAGCATATGCCGCTGGAGTGGAGTGGCTCATGTGAGGGTGAATAGAGGGCCCAAGCGGGCAAAGTGAGATTCTGTGTCCAACGGCTAGCTCCATCGGTGTAACTGATGTGGTAGGTCGATGGAGGAGGCATATGCTAATAACAAAAATGATGGATTAGATGAGAGGCATGGGGGAAGAAAGAATATTAAAAGCTCTACAAAAAGTGTAAAAAAAAGAAAAATCCTAGTGTAAAATGGCTACGCTTAGGCATACAATTTCTTTAAGTACAACCCATTAACGAGTTCTTTGAGAGGGTGGCCTTCGGGGGAGGCCAAAATGTATGCACCTTTAGTGAGGCAATGTTGAATGATGTAAGGTCCATGCCATACTGACTCAAATTTTCCATGGCTGAGGGTATCATGAGCGATATCATAAGCAAGGATGAGGTCGTCATCATTGAATGAGCGAAGGTTGACATGGTGATCAAAGGTGGCCTTTGACCATTTCATGGCTGCCTCATTGTTCTTTAATGAAGATCGACGATCTTCATATAGGGACTCTAAGTTCAGTAAACGCTACTCCATTGGAGTAGTGTCGGGTAATAGCTCAATAGCAATGTGTAAGGTGGGAATTTTTCACTTGATGCGAAGAGTGGCCTCAACCCCATGGACTAGATGAAACGGTGTGAAAACAGTGGCAGTTTTAACTGCCGTGCGATAATCCCATAGCGCGGAAAATAACATATGATGCCAATTGGTCTTATGTTTGTTAATTGTGTGTTGCAACATGGTTTTGAGGACCTTGTTGACCTTGGTTTTTAGGGTAGTATGGGGAGGAAAATTTGTGGGAGAAGCCTAACCTAGATGAGAGTTCAATGAAAATCTCATTCTTGAAATGTTTCTTTTGATCAGAGACTAGTTGTAGTGGTACTCCAAAGTGAGAAATAGCGTGGTTAAATAAAAAATGCACTGCAGTGTCAGTGGTGTTGTTGAAGGTAGGCATGGCTTCAACCCACTTGGTGAAGTAATCCACTGTAACGACGATGTATTTGTGTCCATTGCTAGATGGAGGGTTGAAAGTCATGAAGTCTATGCCCCATTTGTAAAAGGGGTCGGCAATAATGACTGGGTGTAAAAGAGAGGGTGGTGCTCGTGATTTGTTGGCATAAAGCTGACATTTGTCACATTTCTTCACAGCGTGGATGCAATCGTGAAATAATGAGGGCCAAAAATACCTTGCTTGAATGATTTTCTGGGTAGTGGACATGCCGGAGAGGTGACCACAGCATGTGCCATTGTGGCAATCATTCAAGAGTCTATCGGCTTCGTCAATGGTCAAACATCGACGAAGTATGGTGTCGACCCCCCACCGATATAAGATATCGTCGATAAGGAGGTATCGGGGTGGATGGTGCTGAATACATCGATGATCGTCCCTGGAGAGGTGGTTTCCAAACTTCTGTGTTCAGAGGTAGACAAGGAGATTGTCGTACCAAGGATCATCCGAGGGGATGTAAAAAAAGTGTTCGTCTAGGAAGTCAGTATTGACGGGGGTACTGGTAGTATCAAAAGGAAATTTCGTAATGAGTTCGACAAGTACGAGCTCCTTGTTTCTCTTGGGTGTGGAAAATTCGAGGTCGTACTCTTGAAGGATGATGATCCATCAGGAAAATTTTCCATTAATTTGTCGGTGATTGAGCAAGTAGTGCATTGGGTTGGAATCTGCGACGACTTTGGTAGTTCGAAGCAAGGTGTAATGGCGCAATTTCTTGACTGTGAGGACAACTACAAGGGACAGTTTCTCTTCATGATTGTATTTCAAGGGTGGCCCTGAAAGGTTTTTACTAACATAATAAATGACATGCTCCTGGTCATCCTCCCATAATTGGACAAGAACTCCTGCTACGGAGATGGTTGAAGCCAATAAGTAGTAGATATAGTCGCAATTATAGTTAGGTGGACTAATCAATGGGGCATTGGAGAGGGCTTCTTTGAGATCATCAAAAACGTGTTGGGCATGTTCGTCCCATTTGAATGGGATATCATGACATAAGAGGTGAAGGAAACCATGTGCCCGAGTGGCGTAATCGGGGACAAAGCGACATAAAAAGTTATCTTTTCCTTGTAGGCTCTGCAGTTGGCGTAAATTCCGTGGTGAGGGGATTTCCATGATGGCTTGGAATTTGAAGTGGTCTATTGTGATGTCATGTTGGGAGACAATGAACCCAAGGAGGCGTCCAACGGTGATGCAAAATACACACTTGAGGGGATTCAATCAGATATTGTACTGATGACACTTTTGAAATACAATGCGTAAGTCATCCAGGTGTTGAGTTCATTTTTTGGATCGAGCAGTGAGATCATCCAAGTAGGAGAGAATGATTTGAGCCGGATCATGAAAAATTTATGTCATAGCACATTGGAAAGTGGTCCCATGTTTTTGAGGCCAAAAGGCATGACACAATATGCAAAGGTACCCCAAGGGGTAGTGAATGCGGTTTTGTATTGATCGGTTGGGTTGATCTGAATTTGGTTTTAACCAAAGAAGCCATCCATGAAGGACAAAGCCTCATGGCCAACACAATCATCGATAATTTGGTCAATGAATGGTGTGGGAAAATTGTCTTTGGGACAAGCGTGATTGAGATCACAAAAATTCATATAAACACGAATAGTACCATATTTTTTGTTTATCGGGACGGGGTTGGAGACCTATGATGTATATACGATGGGGTATATGAACCCTGCAGTGCGTAATTTGTCAATATCGGCTTTGATAGCTGCTACTTTGTATGGGTGTAATGGACGTTTCTTTTGTCGTATAGGGGTAATATCGGGCCATCTGTCTATGCGATGTTCGACAATAGAGGGATTAAGGCCTAGCATCCCTGTATATGACCAGGAAAAAATGTCCCAGTATTCCTGGAAGAGATATTTGTAAGCGATGAGTTCTTTAGGAGAGCATGTGGCGTCAATGGTGATTCCCTCTGTGATGTCGGGTTTGATGAAAATATCAATTTTGATAGTGGGGGAAATGTTGGCCATATTACCTTCCTCAAAAGTGTCGGGGGCAGGGATAGGGTGATTGAACCAGTATATATGCCCTGATGGGATAAAATCTTTGGCTTCAATTGCATATATGGAGTTTTGGCAAAGAGGCGTAAAGGCGTCTTGTGAGAGAAAGAGTGCTCGGTGATGGAGAGGATCCCATGGGTAATCAAGGGTGGTTAATTCCTCGAGGATGTCTTCGTCGCAATGGAACTGTCGAGAATATAGTGGATCTGGGGGAACAACATTGGTGACTGTCACTGCGTGGTTTTCTTCAGGTGGTGAAGAGGTAGGGAGGGTGACACAAGGGGATTGTGGTGGCTCACTCGACATGAACCAAATATCAAGATACTATGGGTTGAAAATGGTAGTCGGGCATAGAATTTCCGTGGGAAAATGGATTGGAGAATTGGGGGGATTTGGGGGAAAATCCTCATACAAATCATCTAGGAACCATGGGGGAGTAGGGAGTTCCCCAGGTTCTGACGAGAAGATATGAACCACATCAAGTGAAGGGGTAGGGGTATTCATTGGTTCTACTGGAGGGAAGGGTGTAGGGTTTTGAATAAGGGCCATTTGGCGATGCTTGTATTCAATGATCATAGGACATTGATATGTGACATGATCAAGTGATTCGCATAGAGAGAAAGGATGTCTCATACATTCATTGACTGAGGTCGTGACATAGTGGATGTTAGTGACATGCGTGTGAGATGATGCGGGTGGAGGAGGTTCTTGCTGGAAGCTCTGGCGAACGTCCATTAGAGTTTGTTGAAATTGAGGTAACGTCAGGCAGTTCTGGGTGTAATGACCATACTCAGTACAGATGGAACATGAAAATTTGGTTCGTAACCCTTTGCTACCTATTTTAGTGGTCATAGTGGTAGCATTGGAAGAAGTGACGAGTGGCATCGTTGCTCATGGGAGTTGAATTAAATTGCATAGATTGGGAAGAAATGGGCACTTACTAGTAGGGTGTCTATCTTTCTCACATAGTGCACAAGGAGGTTGAACTCATGGTGGAAGTGGAGCAGCAGGCTCTTTCTTCTTCCGTCTGCCCTCAGTTGCAGCAGGGGTTCTAGTGATTGGGGGTGTAGGTGGGATGGTGGGGGTAAGTATTGGAATCTACATCAGGATTCCTTCCATTTGGGAAGGGAGGGATGGTTGAGGGACCATCTCAGGTGGATGTAGATACTATACTAGGATTGCTAGCACCATGTTGGGAAGGGTAAGTGTTGCAGCTACTTGGAAAGCTTGTACACCTAGTGGAGGGTAAAAGAAAGGGATTTGAGTAAGGGCTTGGGGGATTGTCTCCCAAACTGGGATGTGACCTTGGGGTAAGGTGAAATCAGAAAAAGGGGAACCTGGAGGGTTTTCAGGGAGATCCTGAGGAAGAATCTCTACGACTAATGGGACATCAGATATAAGAGAGGCCTCATGGGGAGGAAGGGTATCTCCAATTTCAGTTCCATTGGATGAGACGACACATACCTATGCAGAAGGATGAATGAGCGGTGGTGCTCCATGGTATGTCCCTAGAAAGGATGGGTCTTTGAAAATTCTGGGGCCCATCTCGATGAGTGAGTAAGTATCAAGATTAGTGTGGACGAAGGGAAGGATGTTATCGATGTTGGCAAATGGGTTAGGCTCATAATGTGAAACTTGATCGATGGTGATGATCTTCTCATTATGGGGGAACATCATGGTTCGAAACACAGAAGAGGCTACTATTCATAGCGTACATGTAGCTACGACAGAACAAGATATTGTAATCGAGGGGGGCATCGATAACCTCAATGTCAATAAGAATGGTTTTGTCCCCGAGTTCAACAAGGACATTTTGGAAGATCCCTTTAGGAAAAGATGGTTGTCCGTCATAATCTCTTAAGGTAATGGAAAATGGTATGAGCTCAAGGGAACCAAGTTTCTGCCAGACGGATTTGGACATGGTGCATGTGGATGCACCTTCATCAATCATGCATCAATGAACTGTGATGTTCCATATTTTAACTGGTATTTGAAAAGAAACGAGAGTGGGGACGTGAGGTTCTCCACTATTGAGATCAAATGTGATGAGGCAAGTATCGATAGGTTCGACTGCCCCCAAGGTGGAAAGTAATGCCTTCCATTGAGTGGGACAAGTTTGAAGGACTTCTAATATTGACATGGTGGTGGGAGATTGTTCCAAGTCATCGACTAGACTATAATTATGAGCCTCCTTAGCCTGAGGGTTGTGGACATTCCTGCGCAATGGGATGCGGGGAATACGAAGGGGTGTTTTAGTATTAGGGCGAGGAATTATCAAAGGGGGTCTGGTTGTGACTGGGGGTGCTTATAAGGTGATGGGAGCAGACTCAGGGGGTGTGTTGTATTGACGAGTACGCATTTGTATAAGAACCTCTTCCTCGCTAATGAGGAGGATAGTGTGATCTGCAGGATTTCCCGGATTGGGATATTGTCCCATCTATGGTAGGGTAGGCTGCATGTCTTGTTGGGTTTTCATCACCCCTTGTTGTGGAATGGGGTTTTGGAGCACAACTGGGGGTGGTTGTTGCACATATTGTTGTGGGGCCTACTAAGGGGCAGGCAGTGTTGGAGGATGTGGTTCATTCATAAAGTCTTTCATCCATTTAAAGTCAGCAATTTGGGGGCAATGGTGAGTATAGTGACCAAACTCACCACAAAGAGCACAAGGGAGGTTGGTCTGAAGGTTGTTTTATTTTTCCCTTGGTGTTTGTTGTTATTTCCCCCTTGAGGATTTTGGTTCCCTTGATTCTTGTTTCCCTCGGCAGGTTGATTCTGTTGGGGGTGGTTCCCTCCTGGTCCTGGATTATTATTATTTCAGTTTTTGCCTTTCTTTTTGGAATTATTCGACGGATGGGTTGGATTGGCTGTATTTAGTTGTTTGAAGTGGTGAACTTGCTGAATGGGAGAGGGTTGAACAAAGTTAACCCTCGCATGTGGTTTCCCTTGTGGAGAGGCAATGGGCTGGGGAGGACCAGGAAATGGGAAGTAAGGGTTATGTTGTGGTACTGATCTGTAAGGTATGTAGGAAGGCGTGATTCTTTCACTAGTGCTTAGGGTATAAGTAGGAGTAGAGGGGTTCCTAGAATTAGGTTGAACAGTCAGGCACGTAATGGGTGTCAGCAGGGGTCCACTTATGGGTGGAGGAAGGGCAACAAGGTATGGTTGTTGATAAGGGGGAGGGGGATAGTAAGGATTTCCTCCATATACCAGTGGATATGGATGTGTACCATACATAGTTGGTTATGGGGGGTATGGATTGTGGTGTGATGTGGTACCAATCAATCCATCCGTGGAGTGAGACATCCCTGGTTTGTCTTGGCCGAATGGCATGGGTCTCAGGGTGTGCAGTAGTACCGTATATAAGTACCCTAACTGTGAGTAAATGAGTTCGAACTGTTGGGTCTTGCTAATGGCCTCTTCTTCAGACTGGGGGAAGGTGGCAGACACATCTTTGGCAAGGAGGGAAACAAGTGATTTGAGGAACCAATTGAGACATTGTTGCAGGGTGGCTTCACTTTGCAAAGACTACATCGTTGACACCATTCGTGAATGTGGTTAGTGATGTGCATGGCGGAGGTTTTTTTAAAATCTGAGAGTAGTTCGAGATCATTGTCATGACGAATTGGTAATTGAAAGAAGGTCAAAAATGCTTTGGCCAAGGATTCAAAGGTCACATGGGACCCAAATTTTTCTTCTATATACCACTTGGTTGATGGTCCAGCGAGTGTGCGTTGAAATAACCTCAATCAAATGAAATCATCCATGATTTTGTTTCAAGAGAACCATAAGTGGAAGGTCATGATATGGTTGGCGGGGTCGTCTCCTACTTTTCCTTCAAACTTGGGGATATCTCAAGGCAGTTTGCTAGGAATTGCAGGCCATGTGGGGTTGTGCAATATAGGATCATTGGTGAGTTTAGTCAAATTCAGTATGTTGAGGGAATCCAAGTATGGCATCTGAGGTAGTGGCGGAGGATTAGTTCCAGCCATGGTGTGAGTTTTTTGTGTACCTGACCCTTGAGGGGGACTAGGTGGGTTTGTACTTCCCCCTTGAGAATAAGTTGGCCCCCCACTTCCATGTAAAGGAGAGTGAACTTGGGAGGTGGACCCAAGTAAAGTGGAACCAAGAAATTTTGATCCCAAGATAGTAGCACTCACAGGGGAGTGAGAAGGTGAAGCCAATGAGTGGGCAAGACTAGGAACTCCCCCTAGGAGAGGAGGGAGATTTAGCAAGTGTCTAGAATGACGGGGATTATGTGGGTCCCCTATGATGTCCGAATAGCTAAGTGGATGTGTGCAAATGGGGATGAGAGTAATAAATGGTCAAGAGTCTTTGCTGTAATTTTTTGAACCTTCATAATATATTTCAGAATTAGATGTAATCAGAAAGGCATCATACATAAATCATTTTGATAAAGAAGTATATATGTGGATAGGTGGATTTTGTCCATGTAGGAGAACAAAGAAAACAAATGCTCATGTTCTAAAAGATGTAACATCTTTCCTCTCAAATAGCATTGGACCTTCTAATAGCACTCGACGGTGGGGTCTAAAGCCACTAGAAGAGGAACTAGTGAAGGATTAAGTAATGAGTTATAATGAGGGGTAAAGGGTGCATATCCCGAAAGAGTTGGTGATATTTCCCAATAGCCACACAAAATCTGATCAAGGTGCAATTGCAGCCCACAATTTCCACCTGGGTAGATGTCCTAAAATTTGGTCACTAGGTACCTCGGTCAAAGTGCAGCATTTAGATTTTCGGCCTCAAAAATGGGTCATGGGCTAGATCCCATCCAAGAGGTGGGTGCCTCAAGGGGGATGCACAGAACAACCAGACCTCAGACTTCAACCCTTCACAGGTATCTCCCTGCCTTATGGTGTAGGAACACTTGACTTGGAGGATTTGAAAGTTCCCTATTTGTCAACTTCTACAGTTTTAACGATGTGAGAACTAGATAATGAGGAGTTATTTGGATGCCTATCCCCGAGATCCTACCTAGACTAAAAAAATTCTTTTGGTACCTCCTGTGGAGGAAAACTTAATGAGTTTTTAGAAATATTTTAGGTGTGGTTGTTTGAGAGATTGGAGGTGTGAACCAACCTCATTGAAATTAAGTGGGAGTGGATAGTCTTGTCAAGAAAAGGGTGGGGCGTTTCAGAATCCTGTTGGAAGAAACTTACTTTTACCTCCACGATTTCTAAAAAAAAACTATGTGAGTGATTGGTGAACTTTGTGTGTGAAAAAGTGAAAATGTGCCAATTTTTAATAATTTAGATGTCACCTTGTTGCATGTGGACTTCGCTTGGTCCTTACAAGTCTTGATTACCTAAGTTACTATGTATCATTGGTATAGCCTTACAGAATTTTAAAGTCCCTAGGAAACTAACATGTGGACATGTGGGTCCTTACTATTCCTTTAACTCCCTATTGTGATTTAATCTAAGAAAGCTTTGAAACTATCCTAGATTGTGCACATGTGGGCATGTATGGGTCCGTTACAAAACCTTTAAAATTCCCTAGTGATTTAATCTAAGAAAGTAAATTTCACCACTATCCTATCTGTGTAGCATGTGGGCATGTATGGGCCTTTACAATCTTAAGATTTGTTTGAAAAAATAAACTAAGAGGAGTCCTGAGGGGGGTTGTTGTCCTCTCCTACAGATTTTATCTTTTTAAGGGAGATGAAATTTTCCCTCAATCTCTTTCTGATTCTCAAGATCGTTTTAGGGTGCGAGAGAAGAGCATACTCAACGATTGATATCCAATTTCTAGTCCCAATGAAAGTTTTATATGTGATGTAGAATGATTCCAACTTAAACTTTAATCAAAGCAAGCCATCCATGTGGAAAAATGAAAGCAAAAGAGGAAATTATGATTTTAACCCCCTAAGTGCCTATGTTTTGACTAGTCCCTTCATATGGAGAGGGTATATAACTGTGGTGCATATTACAATCTACATGGAATCAATTTTGAGAAGGTTATGAGCCTTCAAAAAATCACAAAAACCCTTACAATATTTGATTTTTTGGACAGATGTGTAGGTAGAAGAGTAGACAGAGGTGCTATGAGTGCCAATGCGCGAATTGAAAATGATTTATGGGCACAGGTGTGTAGAATGCACTGAGAAATACAGTGGGTTTGGCGCACATGCATTGAAGACGCGCCTCTGGGTTAAAACATGCGCACATTGTCTGTTACACGTCTGTGAAGAAAATTTTGGATGGAATTCTCTCAACTCAGCTTTGAATTTGGCTTTTTGTAGGTCATCTTGGGCCAGTTATGGCTCCTGCAAGTTAAAGAAACAAAAAGAAGAGCTAAAATAACCCAAATGGGGGAGGAAATTGATACCTTTCCCCAATGGAGCCTCCAATCTGTTGCATCTCTTTTGTCACCTAAATGAGAAAAATAGAGATGCGTACAAGCCCAATTGGGTTAGCTAGGAAAGAAAGCAGTGAATGCAATAGTTAGAAACATCAATCATATGATATAAACAAAATACTAAACTAAGAACGATAATAAAAACTAAACTAGAGTGCATAAGGACATTAGAACAAGAAATAAACAACATTCATGCCACCAATGGAAAGGATTGTATTAGTGGAATGAAAACACCAAAGAGAAAGAGAGACTTATGGGCCTCCTCTTCCTCCAAGGGAGGGCTCTTGAACCCCCAAATAGTGATCTCTTCTTACAAGTAACAAACTAAAAGGAAATGGTGAAGAAAATCCAAATCACATTCACTCAAGAGGTGATATGAATGGCTAAATGAGATGGTGCTTGTATGCTCTTGACAAGGAAAGAGGATCCTCCAAGAGAATATAGGCAGCATAACAATACAAATGAATTCCTTGAAAATGCAGTGCACCCATGGCCTCCTTTTATAGCATACCTTTGAGGTATTATTCAACCAGCTTTTAGTGTGAACAAGGGGCCCTTTAGGGCACCTTTAGGTCTTTGACCAGCCCCCCAATTGGATTCAGCCGAGATTTGGGTGTCAAATTGACATGGAAGATGAACCAAAAGTGGGTGGAAGGCTGACCACAATCATAAATGCGTCGTTTAGAGGGGTGCACGGTTTTTTGCATCCATAGTCGTGCATCGTGCGCATGTGCACTTTTCTTGCGTTTTTGGATGATGCATGTGCATGCGCTCCTTGTGTAGTCTTAGCGCACGCTGATTTTATAACTGGTTGTATAGTTTTGGACCTTTTGGAAATGCATTTTTGGTCCATGAGTGAACTAATGAGTGTTTTGAAGATGTTGGATTCATGTAACCATTTGCGGACGAAATTATGGTGATAACAATACATACTAGCTAGAATCTTCCAGGCATGTTAACAAAGGGAGTAACCAGGGAGAAAATGAGTTCCTACTCAGTTTTAGTTGGTCTTCAAGCATGAAGGTGAATGTTGTGTTGGTTTTTTCACTTGGGTGAGCACAATAACAACACTTTCATGTTTAGATAATCCTTCTAAACAAGATAAAATTTTGTGAGTGGGTTAGACAAACCAAACACACATGAAAACAAAGAAATATAACTAAAAAAAACTAAGAAATAAATGTTAGAAAGCTTGAGAAACTTATAACCTTGAAAATAAAACAATGACCAACATATTGCTACCAATGGATCAATAGATTAGTAGGAAAAACATTGTAGAGAAAGGAAAGGACTTATGAGTCCCCTCTTCCTCCTTGGCAAGGCTCTTGAGTTCCCTAATTGAGAGATCTTCTCTCCTTAGAATGGGAAAAATGACAAATGGTGAAGAAAAACAATGCCTATTCCCTCAAGAGGTGAGTGGAATGGCCTATTGCAATGATGCTTGAAGGATTCAAAGAGAAAAGAGGATTCTCAAAGAAGAACTCTTGTAGCATAAAAATACCTTGAAGATCTTGGTTTCTTAGCATACCCATGGCTCATATTTATAGCATCCATTCATGGAAAAATGTAATTTGTTCATAGTGTGAAAAAGGGGCCTTTTAGGGCACTCTCTAGCCCTTGACCAACCTCCAAGCTAGATTTCTCTCAGATATGAGTGTCAAATTGTGTTGGGGGTCGAACTAGAAGTGGTTGAGGGGCCGACAAGATCCATAAATGTGTCGTTCATAGAAGTGCGTGGATTTTCTTGTAGACAGTCGCACATTTTTCACATAGTGTGCATTGAGGATTGTGTTGGCCAGCGCATGCTGTGCATTGTGCGCATGCTTCCTTTGGTGAATTTACGCACTTTGATTTTTGACCCAATATCATAGTTTTTTTCCTTTTTATGGACTTTAGTGATGTAGGTGGACTAATTGTTGTTGGCATTGATGTGTTTCTTCAACCATTGTGTGCAATGTTGCAGACGATTTTTCAGTGATAATAGATTCCCCCTGATGTGTAAGGTTAGGAGCATACGTATAGCTAAAATACCTCAATGTTTCCTATGCAGAGAGTGCCATTGTAAATAAGAGTGAAGAGAGGAACTGCAAAAGTGATCCGTTGGAGGGAGAGGGAAAACTGTGGGACCCAAACCTTTCTCTAGGGAGAAAAAATAAAATCTGTGTACAAACGAAGTGGGCATGCCCCATTCTCATGTTATGAAAAAATCATGTGAGACTGTAATGTAATATGTATGTTGATGTAGATGACTGCAATGCCCTCGAGGGTGTTTGATAACGACAAACGACAATTCTAAATGGTCAACGGACCCTGAAGTGAGGCAAGGGCGATTGCAATAATTGTCAATCACTCATAGGCATTGATGGCCTAACAGATTTAGCGGTCTTCTGCTCGTATGTGTTGTTGGACTAATCGGTAAGTGAGGACACAAATAAAACCCCCTATCTTCACTAAGAAACTAGAACAAAACAAGATAGTACACTACTTTTTCCTTAGATTTCAATTATCAAATGAGAAATGGATCTAGGACATACCTTTTAAATATTGAAAATCCAACTTCGTCAATGCAATCCAAGCTCCGTCATAAGGCTTATGGAGAAATATCAGCAAAGGAACACAAGCCAACAAAGACAAGAATAACATATCCTACTTGATATGAAACTATGTATGTGATCAAGGACTCATACAATATGGACAAATAAGATTCATATAGAAAAGAAAAGTGCATCTGTATTAAATAATAGAAAGAGAGATTACAACCAAAGACTTGATGTCGTAAGGTCCCTTCCAATAGTTCCTTGCTTCCCACACACTTTTGATCCATGGATTCTGAGATCAACAATCTATCTTGACAAAGAAAATCTCAAAGACAACATACAAGCTCCAAAAAATCCAAGCTACAAAACAACTCAAACCCAATCAAGCTAAATTTCCCAAGCTCAAGAAATTTCCAACCCAATCAAGCTAACTTTCTCCCTGAGAGATCCTCTCTTTTTATAAGCTGAAGAGGATAAGGTGAGGAGGTTAGGATGATCCCACTAAATTAGAAAACCAATTAAGATCCAAACCAATCAGAGGCCACCTCACCATAGAAGCTTCTCCTTCTAGAAGCATTGAGAAGATGCTCGTTTTTCCCACATACAAAAATTGTCGCACCCTTAGAACTAATCAATTTGTGATGATGTGGAAAGCCAGGTTTAGTACAGAATGCGACGATCTAGGATCTTCGCACCCCTAACTTTAGGTAGGGTGAGATGATCCTCCTTAATAGGGTTTTTGAAAAGGAAAAGACAACTTCTTCTCTCAGGAAAAGTTCTTCTCCCTTCTTTCCTTAGGAATTCAGGCCACTGATCCCTCTGAAGACAACAGTTAGGTTTACATCATTAAAGGCCATAGGGATGATGAAAATAATGTGTAATAGAGAGCCCCCCAAATTATGAAGTTAGAACAAAGTGATAGTTGAAATACTTTGTCGAGTGTGTGTAGGGAACAAAGAACAGTCGATCGAAAACCTTCCAACAAACAAGGAAATATAGTACAATAATATATCATCATTGAGGTAGGAATTCCAATACTCAGAATACAAATGACTCAAAGAATAAATGCCGACATGAAAAGATCCATGTCAAGTAAGACAGGTCATTGCCACCAAACATACACTGTGGATCCATGCCAATATGACTCAAATCTGAACATAGCCACCAAAAATACATTGTGGATCTATGTGTTAAAGATTCAAATTTGAACATAGCCACAAGACATACACTGTGGATCTATGCAATAGTACAATCTGAATATACTCCAACTAAACCTGAATCTATTAGAAAAGATCCAGGGTCTTCATCTCCCCCACTCTATAGTACGAATCTAACCATGTGAATACATGTGTTGAAGTCAAACATGGTAGAAATTACTTGATTACCGATCATTAGTGTATATCATTAACAAGTGCGATGGAAATCATAATTAATGTCAATGACTCCCAAGGTACACTAGTACAATCCAACATGTATGAATTAATGAGCTAAAGTCGAACACTCAGTGAAATATCCTAATCAGGGGTCAATAATGAAAACCCACTGTCGAGAGAGAGGAAACCTACCATTGAGGCATGCAAGTTCCAAGGTACCAATTATTTTCTAATTCTAATTCCTAGATAATGAGTTGGATTCGACAGGAAAAGACTCGTCACAGGAGGGCCTTAATGTATCCCACATCAATGACATGAAACAGGTAACACAATTTGAAGTAGATCAGAGTAAAAAGTGATTTATGACTGACTCAGGGATGGTCGACGCAATAGAAGGCTTAAGGACTATAGAAATGGCTGACGCAATAGAAGGCTTTCCAGTTTGAACTTCTCTTTGAACACATTGACGACACGACAATTATCTTGGAAACACTGACTCAACAACAGGGATCACAGACCAATTTGTAATCTTATAAAGGGGTATTATCAAGAGACAAGCAAATTTTCCAAACTAGACACAAAGCGAGTGAAAGGGTGTCATGTTCAAGAGTGATTATTCCATAGAATACAGGTTTAGATATATTTCTTTCCCAATTTCCCCCCCACCATTTCTGGCGAGTACCTCTTTATTTTTACGCAAGCTTGAGGAGTATAACATATGCTTGTTGATGTAAGCTCATCCTTCGGACGAGTCCCTTAGAGTATGTTTAACGAACCCTAGGAAGGAGTGGTTCGATCCCATATGGGTCTTTCTATGTTTGTTTAATGAGTCCAAAGAAAGAAAACACATGGGTTTTTCATGTTTAGAGAGTCTGAAAAACACTTGAAGAAACTCCAAAATGTCATTTTTCATAGAATAGTTTGATGAGACCGAAAAAGAGATAAACTATCGCTCAATAGACATTTTCTTCAAATAATTTAATGAGCGTGAAAATAACAAGATCGCTCGGCAATATTTTCATGTTTAGAGAGTCTGAAAAGAGCTTAAAGGGAACTCCAAGGGGTTCCTTTACGAGTCCGAACAAGTGATAAAAGTTTAATCGGTTACATTCTCATTGATTTATGAGCATGAGAAAGAAAAAAGACTAAGCTTGAGATTGTTTTCATTTTTAAACAAGCTTAAAACAAAAAAAAAATTATGCTTGGGATAGATTTTATTTT
This sequence comes from Picea mariana, assembly GCA_032191745.1. NCBI lineage: Eukaryota > Viridiplantae > Streptophyta > Pinopsida > Pinales > Pinaceae > Picea > Picea mariana. The sequence continues at coordinate 21,358 of JASDQU010243604.1, forward strand.
TACACAAACTTAAAAATAAACAAAACTATGCTTGGGATAGATTTTATTTTTACACAAGCTTAAAACTAAACAAAACTATGCTTGGACCTGGTTTCATTTTTACACAAGCTTGAACCAGAGGAATATATGATTGAGGTAGGTGGTTTCATTTTTAAACAAGCTTGAACCAAGGAAAACTATGCTTGTGACTTCCCAACGCATAACATGGGGATGGTTGGTACTTATCCCCCAGCTTAAAAAACTAGCAGCTCAACTTCAGCTTGAAGTCCAGAGGCTGTAAGCATTGCCCCTCAAACTTCATTTCGTCCAACAACACAGGTGGATGAAATGAAGCTTCAAATACTATACGTAACGAAGTACTTGACCCAAACAGGGAGGAGGAAGTTGTTTCATTTTTTAA